>BSBK01001540.1:2385000-2507124 GCA_027943335.1 Chamaecyparis obtusa | reverse complement strand
AAGGGTGAAAGTTGTGAGATGATAGGTTATGAATGTAGCTATGAGAATAATCTTAAAAAAAACAAAAAAAAACTCTGGTGATAGTAATAGTCACTTCATGGCAATAGTGTTGGATCTCTAAGTTTTGGCAAAATTTAGAATTCCATATAATGTGAAAACCCTAAAAATAGTCCCTAAAATCCAATGCTTAAATGAATAAGTTCTCTATGAAATCCTATTTATCACCTATATATGTGTGTATTCATTCATTTCCAGCCCCCACAATCAAATCCGATAGATATATCAAGTACCAAATTATTAGGGTGTGCATATGCTTTACAGTTTACATACACAAAACCATTACAAGTAGCCATTTTTGAAACTCCATATTTCAATGCCTAATTTCTTTCTTACAAAATTAATCCTTCCTCTATATTTCCCATATCATAATGTAGTCATGTGCCAGTTTTTAAAACTCCATGACCTAGTTTTCTATTTTTCCAAGTCTGTTGCGTTCATAGTTTATTCAAAGTTTTCACACATTGTGAAATTGATTTTAAATGCCTTTTGATAAATCAATATTCCTTGCCTAGTTCATTCTTATAAATAACCAAGTAATCCCTACTATTGTATGTATTACAAAGAACCTTTGTGCAGATCTTTAATGCCCATGAGTTTATTTGGTAATTTTTCTTGGCCATAACCAAATGACATTTCTTCATATTTGTCATTTACACAATAATGAAGTTAGTAGAAAGATCACTTTGAAAATTCATATTTTCCATATTGCATCAAAATTGTCCCTCCCAAGTACTCATTGGCAGAGCATGGCTTTTGGGAAATAAAATTAAAAAATCTCTCTGAATGCTATACTTTCCCTGATAAGAATATGAGAAATTTTTAGAATGACATTTTCAAATGACAAATTCTATGTTTTGAGGATAATATAAAATATTATTAGTTTAGGAAATAATATAAAAGAAAACAAGTGTCACGTAGTGGTCAATACTTGCCTTTAATTTATAATTAATTTTAATTTATATGTAAAGTGATTTTTTAATTATAAATAATTATAAAATTATTATAATTATAGTTGTATATAATAAATTTATTTAATTTTATAAATAATTATAAAATATAAATTGTAATTAATTTACACAATTGAAATTATAATAGTAATATGATAATGTTATTATATTAAATCTAAATTTATATAAATATATATTTAAAATAAAATCAATAAAAAATATTTAATATTTTATAAAATAACAAAAATAGTCAATATTATCTTAATTATAATATACACAAATTACACATTATACTTTTGGTTAAAAAAATTGTAAAAAAAATTATTTAATTTTTTTGAAGACAATTAATTAAAATTCAAAAAAAACTTTAAAATATTCAATAATTAAATAAATAACAATAAATACAAGCAATATAGAAGAGTAATAAAATTGAATTGGTAAAAAGTGAATAAAAAATTCTAAAATAATTCTACAAAAACTATTGCTCTTTATTCGTTAAAAAGTGGTCTATAAGACCTCAAATGTATTACCAATCATATCATCAAAAAATAATTTTTTACAATTTATAAACTTTAAAAAATTACATTTAGACTATATAATATGTGTATTTAAAAAAAATAAGAAATACACTAAATTATAATTGGTGCAAAGAATTAGTTTTAAATCACTTGTTAAAGGAAGAAATCCATAAAAGTACTTGTTGAAAAGATTTTAGCAAATTCCAAACAAAAGGAAAGAGCATATGTTAATTTGCGTGTAAATAATTTTGGCCATTTTTAGAGGTCATTTGGAAGCAAAATGATGTTTCTTGTGTGTCTAAAATGTTCCCAGCATGGTTGCTTATGTGTTGGAAGCATTTTTGAGAGAGTAGTGAACACTTTTGGTGTAAAAAAAAAGAAGTTTGAAACAACTCAGATTATAAGTGATGACCATCAACTTATTTTTCAGTGAATAAGTAATGATGGGAATCTATTAAGAGTCTTGCCATACATGTGATTAATTTTCCTAAGATTTCAAGCCAAATTTTATGTAAGCCCATGAACAAATTTCATACATCACAGCATGAATAATTTTACTTCTCTATGAAAGTTGTTGATTCAATTTTCAAATTGATTATTTCCCCTGTGATTTCTATATTCAAGAAAGTAGAAGCTATGTTATTTTAATTGCATTGCACTCTAAATATCATAATTTATATGAGAAGTGTTGTCCATATTAATTTTGTCTTATTGGTCTTGTCAAGTATAAGTTAAATTCAATAGGACTAATTGTGGTGTGATTTAATAATCGAAGGCATAGAAGGTCATAATAGTTGATAGATCCATTCAAGTAGTGGAAGTAAAAATTGTCTTGTGGTGTTATATGTAGGATCAAGGAGGAATTTTGACTCTTGCTACCCAATAGGAAGAAGGGCATTAGTCTAAAATCTATGCCAAGATGAAAATAAAAATTCAATAAAGCAACAACAAAGTAATCAATACCATTAATACAAATTAAGCAATTGGAGAATATAAGTAATAGTTGTGAGTTGCATAATTTGATCTTTCTCAAGACATTATTGCCATCTTGAGAGAGCTCATAAAAATTAAGTACACTTATAAGTATTATCTACTATAAAAAACTTTAACTAAGAAATATAGTTGATGTATAGGCCCACCTGCCTTGGTTTTGTAGAGCCTAAAGAGCAGAGGAAGATGGTCATATTGATCATTCTTGTTAGGTTGGCCAAAATATCATTTTGAATGGTGATTTGTGCATCCATTTAAGAAAGGTTTGATGCTTCTTTAAGATTCCTTGGTAGATGTAGCCATGGTAGTGTGTTGATGTGGAAAGAGTCCATGTGGCAATATTAAGTGACAAGTTCTTGTAGAGATGACAAGGAGTTTTGTATTCTGTGCAAGATATAAGGCTTAAAATGATAATATTTATTTGGTAAAACTAATCAATAATTCTTTTCCGTATTTTAATCTTAAAACTATATTAAATACCTCTTATCTATATGTAACCATATGCAACATAAAGGCTACAAAATAGTATGATATATAATGAAAACAAAATGCAAGAATGGTTATGAAGGTACATGAAATAGGCCAAAATATACCATGAATAGAACATAATTTTCTCTCATCACTAGGCACTATAGCCCCCCAAAATTGGGCCCAAATCCAAAATTTTTAGCATGTTGATTCTTGATAGTTGTTATTTGATCTCGATATTTGTACACAATTACTGGATGTTGGCTTGAATTGTGAAGTACCTTGGAAATTGCTAACTACAATGCTACACAATGCAACAAGATGGAATATGAGAATGAGATCACTCTCTTGAAAAGTGGAATTCACTGCCCTTAGGTTCTAGAAGTGTTGGATAGGTTAATGCTAACAATGTGAAATTTCACAATGAGGCCTTTGCTAACAACTAAGTGAAAACACTAAAACTTGTCAAATTTAAATTCTCTTTTAGCTATTAAAGAGAAGACACTAATTTCAAGATAATATAACCTATAATGATGGAAATATGAAAATATAACCTATAATGATAGAAATCTGAAAATAGAAGACACTAATTTCTTTAAGATAATATAAAACTATTCTAATAATTATTTCAAAAAAAATCACAAAAGAGTTAAGGGTGTGAGAAATCAAACATGTAAATAAAAGTAAAGTACTACAAACAATAATTTTTCAAACACACACTTCCTGCTACAAATGACTAGCTTAGATCAATAAACCATGAAAATACAAACTATAATCTCACAATTCATATTTAACATGATGCAATCAACTTAGGAAATGAGAAAACAAAGAATTTATAAAAATCACAAGGTCATTACCCTTGGACACATGTGAGATGAATCCTTCATTGAAGCACAAGTAGAAATAGTCCAACCAGCTATCAAGCACCAACAAATCAATATTAAATAATCGCCGCCAATTAAGAAAGATCAATTGAGAAGATTGAGAAACACATAAATGGCTCTTGAATCTCAATTTTATTTCAAATTTGCAAATTTTAGTAGCATAAACACATTGAGATTAAAAAATCACTTATTATTTGTGTCAAGAAAAAGAATACTCAACCCTTAATACAAACAAATCAAGGATTTATATAGGCTTTACAACTACGAAATACCAAACTCTTAACTAGGGCATCTGCATTATTTTTGGTCAAAATAAATTTAGAGAAGCAATTAAACTATTTAAAACTACTTCTAAGCTAAATAACAATGATAAAATAACTCTTTCATGATGTCTATTAAAATTATTGGGTCCATTTTCATCAAAGTTTTCCCTAGAATCTCAAAAATCACTTTATGTTTGGGTGGTTGAACTACAAATCGGTCTAGACACATTTTTGGAGTTATTTTAGGTTTTCACCATTAGAAAATTAATTTTCTCTATTTTCTTGACCCTTGGGGATTACTACATCATTACTATCATTGATTTGTCATGCATCTAACCCTCCAAAATTAGCAAAAAGTAACAAAAATGTGACTACAACCGCTGGATGCAATTTTTTCTTTTTGACAATTGAAAGAATCATCAAAACTTCTGCAAAATTGTTTAAAACTACTTAAAAAATACATTTTCTTTATTAACAAGAGGGCACCAAATTTGGAAATACTTTAGTGAAAGATCTGACCCTTATAATGATTTTATCAATATTGGGAGTCTTCATGTATTTGAGGATCACCTGCTGACTCTTTTTGAAAGTTTTCAACTTCTTATGTTTGTTTTTAAATTGGGTTATATCCTTCATATTTGGTAGCTCAGGTTTCACCCCCATTACCCAGTTGATATAATTCTTGGAACATTCTCCATGGAGGGTGTCTTTGAATTCTTGTACAATGCTATTAATGTCTAGTTAATCTTTCAACTCCCAAAAAGTACATGAAATCACTTTCACAAAATCTTTATCATGCCATAATAAAATCTTTACATTCTCCCTTCTCTTGAAAATTTTGTCTTTCATCTTCATCTATTATTTAATGATTAATTTTATTTCCCTTAACTATTTAACCAATAACCCCACATCTTTGGGTTAAAAACTAGTCACTTCAAAAATCTGATTGAGACTTGTGCCTTTCATTATCTTCAAAATTAGGAGGTAGTCATCCCACATAAAAATAGTCTCTTCAATCCTAATCCTTCCATTCTCTCTTATGATCATATCATGCAATATCTTCATCTATTCGGTCATTGATTGGTAAAGAGTCAAAATTGTCCTAATGACTTCTTCTCTTATATCTTCTATTTCCCCCTTTGTTCAACACATGTTAGTTAAAATGATCTTGTCTTAGAAAATTGACCTTTGGAGTCCAATTTTGCTTCAAGACTGGAAGAAGGATCCAAGGCAACAGTTGGGCCTAATAATTTGTTGATATACTTCTTAATCTATGTAACCTAGAACTAGAGGTCTTCCTTTGTATTCTCATCCTTTTGCATCCATTTGAAAATAGATGTAACAACCTAGTGAAAAGGGTTCTTCTATCCTTCCATAGTTGGTAAACCTAGATCTATCTCTTCTATTTGATAATTTTCTTCTAACATATCTTCTTCTAATTTATATACAAAAGGAAATGCCATATGGGCTTTCTAATACCCTTTCAAATTGAGACCTACCTATGAATATTTTGTGTCTTCCTCCTTGGCTCATTATCCTTGAAAGTATCATCCAAAAGTGTGAGATCTTGTATCTCGACATCCTTACACATTTTCCTCCACTTTTGGATGATTTGAGATTACCAGATTAGATCATGTCGAAAGTAGAAGGCTTGTAGATGCTCATTCCAAAAATATTTTCCTACACCCTCGAACCCCCCCCCCCCCCCCCCCCCTCTTGTTCTTCCTCTCTTGGTGGGGTTGTATCATGATTAAAATGAGTGGTTCCATGGCTAGAATAATATGTATCTTAATTCTCTTCTTTTCTAGGAGGAGTTTTGTTAGAAATATTCAAGAAATGAAAATAATTTTAAAGGAAAGAAATCCAAGTGAGTGAGAAAAAGGAAGAGTATTACCATAAACACAATTAAAGGAGATTGCTTCAAGATCTTATCAAAACCACAAAGATGATCCAAGATCAACACAATGAGACAAAGATTTGAAAGGGGAAAGCAAAGAAAACCCCTTGTGAATATAACATGAATGAGGAAAAAAAGCCTAGAAAAAGAGAGAGAATATGAGCAAGAATCTCATTACAATAATGAGAGAGCTAAGATGAGAAGGTGAGTAAAAGTAAGATAAATAGTGGGAATAATATGCAAAGTGTGAGGAGAAGCATATCTTAAATAGAGATGAGTGATGGAGTTAGAATGTAACTCCCATGTAAATGAATTCCACATTCATATTAAGTGTGCGCCAAATGTGAGAATCCTCATAAGGAGGAATAAACTAATTTCCTTAATAAAGGAAATACAAAAAATGAGTTGTCCTTGGACTTGGACTAGAGGAAAAAATACAAATAGGATACCTTGGCTTATCCAAATTTACAATAAAACACCAAGGAAAGATTATAAATTCTAACACCCCCCTTTAATCTTTACTTGGGGTGATTACATCAATGGGTATCGAACCCAAATTTTTGCAATGAAATTCAAATTTTTCTCTAGAAAGTGGCTTAGTCAAAATATCTATAACTTGATTTTCACCCTTGCAATAAATGAGGGACAATTTATTTTCTTCATTTTTCTCCCTAATGAAGTGGTGGTGGAGAGAAATGTGCTTTGAATTTGCATGGTAAACCAGATTCTTTGCTAAGGCTATTGCACTTTGATTGTCACAATATAAAGGTGTAGGTTCTTGTTGAGGTAGACCCAAGTCTTAAAGTACTCTTCTAAGACATAAAGCTTCTTTAGAGGCATCCGTACAACTTTTGTATTTAGCTTTGGTAGAACATAGAGAAACATATTGATCTTTTTTACTTTTCCAAGATATAGCACCTGAACCAAGAAAAAAATAGTACCCACGAGTGGATTTCCCATCATTGGGGTCTCCGCCTAAATATGAATTAGTAAAACCTTTTAAAGAAAAATCAGAATTTGTATCATAAAATAATCCTAAATTAAGGGTACCTTTAATATATCGTAATATTATTTTAGCAAGTTTGAAGTGTTTTTGTTGAGGTTTGGACATAAATCTTGAAACTAAACCAACACTAAAAGATATATCAGGTCTAGTGAGAGTGAGATAATTTAAACTACCTACGAGTTGTCTATAAGGAGTAGCATCTATGAATGGAGATTCCATATCTATCATTAACTTAGTTCCTAATTCACATGGAGTTGAAACATGCTTAACATCATTCATATGAAATCTATCTAGAAGATCTTTAGCATATTTACTTTGAGAAATAAAAATACCCTTAGGGGTTTGCCAAATTTGCATTCCTAAGAAATAACGTAGAAGTCCTAAATCAGTCATTTGAAATTTTTGGTTAAGTTGGAACTTAATATCATAAATTAAATGGTTAGAATTGGAAGTAAGAATAAAATCATCAACATATAGAATGATAATAAAAATGTTATCTTCACTATGATTGATATACAAGTTAGGATCATTTTCACTTGTATCAAAACCTTGAGAAATAAAGAAAGCATTGATTTTAGAATACCACTCTCTAGGAGATTGTTTTAACCCATAAATAGATTTCTTTAGTTTACATACTAGATGTTCATGACCTTCTTTAATAAAATCGAGAGGTTGAGACATAGATTTCATCATGCAAATCACCATTTAAAAAAGAACTTTTAACATCCATCTGGTGAATAGGCCAATTCATTTTAGAAGCCAAAGCAAGAACTACTTTAATTGTAGGCATTTTTGCAATAGGGGAAAAGGTCTCATTATAGTCTAATCCTTCAATTTGAGAGAAACCTCTTGCTACTAACCTAGCTTTAAACTTACTAATTTCATTACTGACATTCAACTTAGTTTTATATAACTATTTGCATGAAACCGGATTTTTATCATGAAGTAAAGGAAATAAATCCCAAGTATTATTAGAAATGAAAGTGTCATATTCCTCTTGCATAACATTTTTCCAATGAGGATGATTTTTAGCTTGAGAAAAAGTTTGAGGATCATTAGAATTCATAAGAGAAGACATCAAAGCATAATTACAATAATTAATTCTCCTAGGTCTAAGTCCACCCATTCTAGAAATATAATCATCACCTTCATTAAGTAAATCTTTAAAACATTTAGGATTTCTCTTTTAAGTAATAGAAATATCACTATGAGGAGTAAATATATCATTACTATCATGAACAAAATTATCACTATGAGGTGTAGATATATCATTACCATCATCATCATCACCATTATTAGTTCTGGTAGGAAAAGAAATAGATGCATTAGTAGTAGGGTTTAGGATAGGAGGTTGGTCCTCCACAATCTCAATAGTGCCTCCTTTAAATTCATCATCTTTGACCTTGGAACAATCATGTACTTCATTTTATGCAATACAAACATCTCTTGAAATATGCACCTTGTTAGTAATAGGGTCATAAACTCTATAACCTTTAGTAAATTCATCATACCCAACAAAAATAAATGGAGAAGATTTAGAATCTAGTTTTTTCCTTTTTTGTTTGGGTGTGTGAACATAAGAAATAGATCCAAAAATTCTCAAATGTTGTAAATTGGGTTTCCTACTAGACCACGCTTCCTCAGGAGTTGTATCTTGTAAAGCTTTAGTAGGAGTTCTATTAAGAATATATGTGGCACAAACCATTGCTTCAGTCCATAACTTGTAATGAATATTCTTTGCATGTAACATACATCTAGCCATTTCCACAATAGTTCTATGCTTCCTTTCTGCCACACCATTTTGTTGTGGTGTATAAGAAACGGTAAGATGATGTTTTATACCAAAAGATCTCAAATAAGAATGAAGAGAATTGTTAATATATTCAGTACCATTATCGGATCTAAGAATTTGAAGCTTAGAACCTGATTACCTTTCCACAAACATATGAAATTCAGAAAATGTGTCAAGAACTTGATCTTTAATATGCAAGAAATAGATCCAAATTCTTCTAGTAAAGTCATCAACAAATGTAAGAGCATACTTTGAACCTTGAATGGAGGTGTTCTCCATTGGTCCCAAAAGGTCACTATGAATCAAATGTTACTTATGAGATGCCCTCCATGAAGTACCATGAGGAAAGGGCTCCCTTTTCACTTTGCCACTCATGCACCCTCTGCATGTAATTTTAGATGGAACAATATGTGGTAATCCTTCAACCATGTTAGATTTTAGCATCATAGAAATTTAATCAGAATTCAAATGGCTGAGCCTTTTGTGCCAAACATTGAAATCAATATTAACTTTCAAAGAGTACCTTGATGAGACAAACTCATAAAACTTAAACAAGTTATCATCATCCTTCTTAGCATTAGTAACAACATGATCATTGTTAGGATCAATAATATAACACACATCCTTATGAAATTCAAGTTTGTAATCTTGACATAACTGAGCAACTGAAAGAAGATTGGATTTAAACTCATAAACATAAAGAACATTATTTAATTTTCCATTTGGAACATTAACATCACCAAATCTGTCAACTTTGCAACTGTAATCGCTTAAAAATGGACAAAGACAATTAAATGATAAATCAAGTCAAATCAAAGTGAATCAAGATCAAAATTGAATTAATTGAATCACAATGCATAATTAGCCAATCAAAATTAAAATCAAGTCTTAATTCAAGATAAATCAAAATTGAGAGTGTTTTAATCAAGTGCAATCAAATCAAAGTATAATTAAATCAAATTAATTGTATAGTCTTGGATTAAATCAAATTCAACCCATTCAAGGGGTACATGGCTAAAATAAATCAATTAATAAATCCTAATTTCTCTCAACAACCCAAAAGGGGAGAAAATTCAATCAACCAATAGGATTTGAGAGAAGGCATTCACATGGATCAAGCCAAATTCAATCTTAACCACTCAAAGTGAAAGAGAATCTTGTCCATTGATCTTGTCTACTTGTCCCAAGCTTTGAGGACACAAACTTTGCATTGTCTTCAAAGGGTGGAACCAAGGACTCAACCAAGGTTTAATCATGATCAACTCCACTACACCCCCTACCATTGGGAAAATCTATAAAAGGAAGGCCTAAATTCATCATAATTAACAGCCACACATCTGAGAATTACATTGAACCTCTTGCAATTTGAGCTTAGAAAGGCAATCTAGACTTAATTTAGCTTTCAATTTGGAATTGAACAATTAGCTTTATTATCTTTCTCATTCTAGGACTGTCATTAATGGAAGTTTGCTGAGAGCTTTGCATTAACATTCTTAGTTAGAGAACCATAGGATGCTTAATTGTCAATTTCTAGCTTAAATAGATTGCTTTATTGTGGTTTATTTAGTTTTTATATCAATTATTGTCAATACTAATTTTATGAAGGTACATTTCCTTGTACACAAAATGGCACCCACCGTGGGGCTAGATGCTTCACTTTACTAAACGATCATATGCATATCATTTTTGTCAAATTTACATGTCTTTAACTCCCGGCTTTTTTAGGAAACAACTCTTTTGACAAGTGAAACAATGCTTTTGCACAATACAATGATGCTTTCAAGCACTGTTCCGACGCTTCTACAATAAATTTGGGCACCTTTCACCCCGATCAGTGGTGCTTTTGATCTTTCTATTATTTGTCTATCAATTTTGCAGCGCTTTTGCACAGACGAATAGTTCATTTTTCTTGACTACTAAGCACTTTTGATATTTTACTGAGCGCTTTTGCTATATTTTTACCGCCTTTAATCATTTTAGTAGCACTTTTGCTAGTTATTTATGTGCTTTTGAATTTTTTGACAGAGTTAAAGTAGCGCTTTTAAGCAGTAAAGTAGCACTTTCAAGTATTACAGGAGCGCTTTTGCATAAATTGCTTATTTTCATTATCTGACTGTGGCAAAATGATTTCCATAAATTTGCAGGATGTTTGATCACCAAAAAGAAAAAAAATCCAGAGAGCAAGTTCAGCCAAGAAGGGAAGGCTTTGACTAGGAAAATCAAGAGGGAGAACTTTGTGCACATCAAATTGATTCTTGAGGAATCACAAGAGGAAGAAAATCAGGTTTATGAGAACTACCTTAAAGTTGTAAAAGCTTATAAAACTAAGTTCGTATCACTTAATTGGATTTTCTCTCCTTAGTTCAAGTTTTTCTCAAAATTTCCAAATAAGGCTTTAAGATTCAATATATAACTTTGCTTCTTCAAATTCATTTTGGTTTCCCTCATTGTTGTTGTTTGTGTTGACTAACTTTGTTGGAGGAAAAGCAAATTGGAAAGGACTATAGCCAAGGTAAGCATAAAAATCATGGAAATAACTCAAAAATGCCCCTAACTTTTGTTAGCTACAAGGAAAGGTAAGCCTTAAAACTTGGTGATTTGCGTGCTTAAATTGTGGCTTTGTCCTTTCAAAATCTAGTAATTTGGATAGCTTAAATGAATAAACCAAACACTTAATTGAAAAACCCCTTGTTTGTAGAAAAGAGTAGCAATACTCGATTCTCATTAGTTAGTGGGTTGGAAATTGAACCTTGTTAAGTATGTTACCATGCTAGAATTTACAAAGAATACCATGCTAGAATTTTAGTTAGGCTCACCTCCTGAGATTTTCCTTAAAAGGGCCGGTGAGAGGGACAACCCAAAGTGGGATACACTTGCTTTTGCTATGAGAATCCAACCCACTATAAAATAAAACACATACATCCTTAATGGGGTGTGTGACAAAAGGATTTTAAAATTTTGAACTTCCTCAAGTAGTCCTCACGGATTGCGCAAAACTCTGACATACCGATGGTGGGAAGCCTCCTAATATACTTGGAGGATGAAAGTTTAGTTTTCATTTTGAATGGAATCCATACTAAATCCTTGATAAATTAGCAAGCCTACCTCATTAGAGCCATTTAAAAGCCAAATTTGACCTTAGGTAGATTGCTTGGAAGAATTTCTTGTGATAATTGATAAAATCATTGTGTTGTGCTTGAAGATCTTTGATTACAAAAAGAAAACATTCATTAAGATCTAAAAATCAATTAAAAATAAAGATTCAAAAGAATATTCTATTCACAAGAATTCAAGAAATGGAAAAAGAAATGGAAACATTATCCAACCAATTCTCATTAAGAACATTGTTTCCTTACCTCTATGATCAAGAAAAACAACATGAACACCATATCTTTGATAATTCAAAATTTGATAAAAAATAATATCATGAAAACCCTATGTTTGATCAAGAATATCCTAATGATAAACCAATATTTGATGAAGAACCTATTTCAAAATATCAAGAGAATCTCATCTTTGATCAAGGAAATCAAGAGGAATTAGTCCCATCTCAACAATATTCATCATATGAAAATTCTTTGAGAAACAAAAATACATCCAAATATCCCTGGGATAGATCATTTACTCCTTTGGGACAATCTTACGAATCAGCTTTTGGAAAACTCAAAAATTATCTCATCACATTGCCTCAAATCACTTCATGTGGTTTTATCTTTTTGAGTAAATATTGTGCATACCATAGACATAATGAGCATGAAACTTCAGATTGCATGGAGTTGAAACATAAAATCCAAAATCTTATTGATGATGACATAATTTAAATTGAAAATCCTAATGACTCATCTAATGAAGATACTACTCTCAAGCAAGATCAAACTTATGAACACGTGTCTAGTAGTGGTCCTCTTATAGCTTTCACCTATTCCACCATTCCTCCATTTCATATAGAAGCAAAGCTATCCAATATTCCTCCATCAAACAAAGATCCAAACAGTTTTCATAATGACTATGTATACCCTCAAGGGCTACCTCTAAAAGAGATCCAAGCTAACCTACATCTTGCTACTAACTTCTTCCATGCTTCAAGGGTTATAGATCCCAAGCCTTCATGTGCTACAATGCCTATCATTCCTGTTTCAAATGAACATCCATCATTCCTTCAAGAATCCCTTGTGTAGATCGAAACTCCTACATTGTCCTTAGAAGTGGCTCCATGTCAAGAGACTAATCAAAAGTGCAAAGAAACAAGTCTTATTAAGGATCAAGATCAACATAATCTCCCTTCTTATCCTATAGTTGACCAAAGTCCCATATCCCAAGAATCCTATGATGAATCCTTCATACCCTTCCATTTCTTTCAAGATACCCTTTCATCTCAAACACCCCATATTCCTCCACCTCCTATATCATACCCATCCCCTAAGCAAGATCAAGATATACCTTCCATCTCTAATGAACTTATTGAAAATGAAAAGAAAAGTATTCTTCCTAGGCTATCAAAAGATACTTGTCAAGATCAAAGTACCCCAACATCCACTTTTCATAAGCTTCCATATCTGTCTTAAGCTTCAACTGCTCACATCAAAGTCACTCCTATCAAAGCTACATATAAGCCTATTGGTACAAAGATAAATCTGAAAGATGAAAGCCTTAGCCATGCAACTCAAGATAACAATGTTGATATCCCTCCCACATCTCATTTACCTCCATTTGTGCATAAACATATTCTTTCTACATCTTCCAAATCCATCCTTGGTCCCTATATTCCAAAGTTTAAACCTTCATATCTTCCATCTATATTGGGTCCCTATATCCCTCCATCAATCTTTCCTACCATCCCTATCCCACCATCCCCTTACATTACCATGTATCAAGATCAATGAAGACATACATACTTGAGAAACCAAGCACCCATCCATATGAACCCTCCATATCAGACCATCCATATGAACCATCCATATCAACCTTATTCATCCACCAATCCCAAGCCCTTTGGAAGAAATTTGAATGTGCAACATAAGAATCAGAAAATCAAGAATCCACTTATGTATGAAGATCATTATGTCCAATCTAATCGACATGTGAATGAAAGAAAAAAAGAAATATTCAAGAGACCACAAAGGTCCATCAAGCAAAATAAAAATCAAAGAAAATGTGGGTTCCTAAATCCCTCATTGACGAAATGCATGCTAAAGCATCCAAAAGGAAAGAAAAATCAAAGAAAGTATGGATTCCCAAGTCACTTTTAAAAGACTTACACATGAAATAGAAATCAAATTTGACATTTAAGCTTCCAAAGGCTTCCACTTCACATTCTCCCAAACATATTCCATCTAATCCATCCA
This sequence comes from Chamaecyparis obtusa, assembly GCA_027943335.1. Lineage (NCBI taxonomy): Eukaryota > Viridiplantae > Streptophyta > Pinopsida > Cupressales > Cupressaceae > Chamaecyparis > Chamaecyparis obtusa. The sequence continues at coordinate 2,492,954 of BSBK01001540.1, read as the reverse complement.
TTTTGAGTCCTTGTGTCACAAGATCCATATCCTCTCTTACATCAAAATCTCAAGCTATCTCACCCATTTTTCCTCCATTATTCCACTACCCTTCAAGGTGTGTATCGATGTTGATCTTGATAATACGTCTTATCCTCCTATTCATTATCTTTCCATTCCCTTTTCCACGCCCACACATGGAAAGACTTATTATCCTCTCATTCATTATCCTTCCATTTCCATTATCCAATCCATTGCATAAATCTTTAGCCACCCTTTACCTTATCCACCATATCACCTTTCCATCACCATATCAACATATTTGAGCATACCTTTCAGAAGCCTTGGCTCATCATATCATACCTTTTCAAGGAGTATCCAAAGAGAATGAGGCTTGAGTCCCTCCAAAAAGAAAATAAAAATAAAAGAAAAAGAAAAAGAAAAGAAAAGAAAATAAAAGAAAATAAAAGAAAAAAGAAACCCATCCTATGGTGAAAACCACTTCTTGTGGCATCTTGGACAAGTACCATGATGAAAACCAGGCAAACAGGCGTCATGCGTAATTCCTCTCTCTTACACTCTACACTTGGGGGCAAGTTTCATCCATCATATCCTCCATCTTTCTACCATTTATCTCACTTACATCCATACTTCATTTTTCACCTTTGATCTTGACAAGGTTATATCCATGATAATTAAATATCTTGACATGAGTTATTCTATCCATCAACCTATTCACTTGTTGCATTCACGCTACCTTATCATGATCTTGCTAATCCTAAAGCCACCTTCATTATTCCTAAGAAGCCTTCCCATAATCCCAAACCATTCACTCATAGCCTTCACCACCCCTTTGTCATGATTGTGTGATCCTATCCACATTGATCCCTTAATCTTGATCCAAATGAAAAATAAAAGAAATGTAAAATATGTTATCAAAAGTCTCTTGATATGTCCATGATGAAGGGTGCTCCCCTTAATACCACAAACACATAACAGATATAGAGAAACAACAACAAAATGCAAGAACAGAAAATTGGCTTCTTATTATCTCCACAAATGTGGAATTACAAACTTTCAGAATTACAATATGCAAAGCCACATGGGCATTCCGTTACAATATTCTGTAGGACAAAGCCTCGAACTATTACCCAGATCTACTACCCAGAACTATTCTGAACTGCCTAAGACAATAATACAGCCTTCCTTATATAGACAATTATCCACCGCCTGGGAAGGTTCCAGAATTTTAGCCAATAAGGGCCGACCAAACTTAGAATTATTTTATTTTTCAATTTATTACATCAAAGTCGGCTCAAAATAAATTTTGAAACCCGAACAGAAATTTTGAAGAAAATTATTTTTCGCCATTTCAGGTGGCCCAACTTCCGAAGACCATAAGTCATCACCAGTTGACCCGCTCGGCCACTATAACCCCATTTCGGAAACGCCACGAAGCGCTCTACAGGCTTGACTGGCGCAAGCGCCCGTCACCCAAATTTTCAACCTCATCCGGGGCCTCTAAAGCCTTCAAAACTGAGTTCAAAGTTTCTGTACCCTGCTGCCAATACCGAAAATCTTCAATATCCTCCAATATACACTTGATCTGGCAATGAAACTTTACCGGCAGACTTGTATGACCAAAATGAACCTCCAAGAAAGAAATCAGATCATTCTGAGCACATACGAAAATTACCAAAAATAGTAACTTTCCATAAATAGCAGCTCTGCACAAAATAGCCCTTATTGAATATAAAAACAGAAATATTTTTGGGTGATGCAAGATTGCTCTTACACCCAGGATGCTCCTGCATCAGACACCCGGGGTAATTTGAGAAGTGACCCTGTCACGACTCAGGTGTGCAGAGGAAAACCAAGACGGTTAACCTCCTCCTTTGTTAGCCATGATGAATCTTCAACAGGTCATCCTTTCCATTTGACCAGATATTCTTCATATGTCATGTTCCTTGTGCTTCTGCCAACACGACTGTCCAGTATATCTTCGATCTCCTTAGTGTTTGAACTAGTTGCTGGAATACTCCACTGTGCTGCTGTGATCTCATCTTCAACACCTCCTTCATGATACTCTGTCAGATCTGAAATGTTAAACACTGGTGAAATATTTAGCTCAGTAGGCAATTTTACCTCATATGCGTTTCCTGAATCATGTTTCTTCAGTATCCTACATGGTCCAAACTTCTTCATTTTCAGCTTGTTATATGTACCAACTGGAAACCGCTCCTTCCGCAAATGAACCATGACTTCATCGCCAACCTGAAATTCCTTATACCTCCTTTTCTCATCTGCCTTAGCCTTATACTGTGCATTCATCTTGGTAATATGCTTCCTCACCTCTTCATGGATGTTCTTCAAGTGCTCTGCAAAATCCTCAGCTTCAGCACTACTTATTTCTCCTTTATCTATCTTCCTTAATTCAGATGCATTTCTTGGACTACTTCCATATACAATCTGGAATGGTGATTTACCAGTGCTCCTGTTGACAGAATTATTGTATGCAAATTCTGCCTGTGGTAAAATCAAATCCCATCCTGTTGGCTTATCTCCAACCAAACATCTCAGCAAATTTCCCAAACTCCTATTCACCACCTCTGTCTGTCCATCAGTCTGTGGATGATGTGATGAACTAAACTTCAAATCCGTCTTCAACTTCTTCCACAATGTACGCGAGAAATATCCAACAAACTTAGTGTCCCGATCTGAAACTATGGTCTTTGGCAAACCATGAAGTCTCACTACTTCTCTGAAAAACAATTCTGCTACATAAATAGCATCATTAGTCTTCTTGCAGGGAATGAAATGTGCCATCTTTGAAAATCTGTCAACTACTACAAAAATTGAATCATGTCCCCGCTGTGTCCTCGGTAAACCAAGAACAGAGTCCATACTGATATCCTCCCAAGGATTCTCTGGTATAGGTAATGGCTGATACAACCCTGTATTCTGCTTCACTCCTTTCGCCATCTGACATACTCTACAACTCTGTACAAACTTCTTCACATCTTGCTGCAATTGTGGCCAATAATAATTTTCACCAACCAAAGCAAGGGTTTTATCACGACCAAAATGTCCAGCCAATCCTCCACTATGCTTCTCCTTGATGAGATTCTCCCTCATAGAACTTCGTGGAATGCACAACTGACTCCCTCTGAATAGCATATCATCCTGGATGATGAAATCCAACCATTTCGTCCTGTCTAGAGTAACAGGTTCTGTACAAGCTTTCCAAGCTTCACCAAAATCAGGATCCTCTGGATACAAATTCTTGAGTTCCTTGAACCCAACCACTTCAATCTGCATTTCTGTCAGCAATAGTTGCCTTCTGCTAAGAGCATCTGCAACCCTATTAGACTTTCCACTCCTGTGTTTCAAAACAAATGTATAACTCTGCAAAAACTCAACCCATTTCAAATGCCTCTGATTCAACTTTCCTTGACTATTCAAATATTGCAAAGCTTGATGATCAGTATACAAAACAAAATCCTTAGGAAGCAGATAATGTCTCCACTTCTTTAATGCCTGAACTATAGCATAAAATTCCTGATCATAAACAGAATATTTCCTCTTGGCATCATTTAACTTCTCACTGAAATAAGCAACAGGTTTACCTTCTTGGCTCATAACAGCTCCTATTGCAGTACCACTAGCATCACAATCTACTTGAAACACCTTATTAAAATCTGGAAGTGCTAAAACAGGTTGTTCTGTAACTTTTTGTTTCAACAATTGAAAACTCTTTTCTGCCCCATTAGTCCACTTAAACTCTTTTCTATCCCCTCTCATTGTTTCAGTCAAGGGTCCACAAATACTGCTAAAATTTCTGATAAACTTTCTGTAAAAGCTAGCTAGACCATGAAAAGATCTTACCTCAGTAGCACTCCTCGGAGTAGGCCATTCAAGGATAGCCTGTACCTTCTCTGGGTCCATTTTTAGGCCTTCTGCTGAAACTACAAATCCCAAATACACTAACTCTTTCTTCACAAAACTGCACTTCTTCAAATTAATCAACAATTTCTCATCTCTCAACTTCTCAAACACCATACGAATATGCATCATATGTTCCTCCAATGTCTTGCTAAAAATCAAAATATCATCTAGGTAAACAATGAAAAACTTACCCAAAAATTCTTTCAGAACCTCGTTCATGAGCCGCATGAAAGTGCTCGGTGCATTGGTTAGCCCAAAAGGCATGACTAACCACTCATATAGTCCTTCCTTTGTCTTGAATGCAGTCTTCCATTCATCTCCTTCTCTGATCCGAATCTGATGATATCCACTTTTCAGATCTATCTTTGAGAAATACACAGCTCCACTCAAACAGTCCATAATATCATCCATTCGTGGCAATGGAAACCTGTACTTGATTGTGATCTTGTTTATTGCCCTAGAATCTGTACACATCCTCCATTCTCCATTCTTCTTTGGTGCTAATACCGTAGGTACAGCACAAGGACTCAGACTCTCTCGAATCAATCCTTTCTGTAACAACTCATGTACTTGTCTGTTCAACTCCTCACTTTCTGCAGGTGTCATTCTGTGCGCTGCCTTATTCGGTAAACTCGCTCCTGGGATCAAGTCCATCTGATGACTGATCTTCCTGACTGGTGGTAATCCATCAGGCACGTTATCGGATACAATATCCTGAAACTCATTCAACAAATCTGCAACTTCTACAGGAACATCTTCTACTTCCTCTTTACCAGCTTTTGGAATTAAAGCAAAGCATACATGCTCATGCCTCATACCATCTAGGAAATTTCTTCCATTAACAAAAGTTATCCTTGCATTACCACATACCTTTTCTTCAGTCTCCTTCAATGGTTTTAGCTTATGTCGCACTCCATCCTTTGTCAGGGAATAGGTATTCGCACGACCATCATGTACAGCACATCTGTCAAACTGCCACGGTCTACCTAACAACATATGACATGCATCCATAGAGATGATATCACATAGTACCTCATCTTGGTACCCGCCGATCTTGAACTTTACCAGGCACTGTTCACTGACCATGACCTTGTGGTCATCCTGCACCCAGGCAATCCGATATGGATGTGAGTGTTTCTGTCTCTTGAGCTTCAATTTTGTCACCATCTCTTCTGACACCAAATTGTCAGTGCTTCCACTATCGATAATCACATCACAGCATTTACCCTCACACTTGCATCTAGTACGAAACAGGCTCCTCCTTTGCTCAGGTTCATTCTCACCACTCAACAGGACTCTTCTGTTAATCAACGTTTCTCCTCTTTCAGCATCTTCAGAATTTGATGATCTAACATCTTCATCTACATGTGCAACTCTGGCCTGGCCTTCATTTCTCCTGTCTATTCTGCCTTGGCGCTGAGGACATTCAAATGCCCTATGACCTTCTTCTCCACAGTGAAACATGTTCCACGGAAGCCACCTCTTCCAGATCCTTGTCCTCTTCCTCTCCCTCTTTGATCTCTATTATTCTGATCCTGGAAGCGATTGAAATTATTTCCTCGCTGATTCTGACTGCTACTGGCCTCATCCTTCTTTTTCGGATCTTCATTTCGGCCACCATATGACCGTCCACCAGATCGTCCACCGCGACCTCTTCCATTTTGTCTGCTCTCGAACTTCTTGTTCAGCTTTTCCTCTACTTTTAGGGCAAATTGGTATGCCTCCTCAATACTGTTCATTCGAACCAGATTCAGCTCCTCCTGAATGCTTGGCCTTAACCCATTAAGATATCGGGCAATTTTCTCCTTATCAGCTTCTGCATGGCCTGTTCTGATGAGAAGTCGATAGAACTCCTCTGTATACTCGTGAACAGATCTTCCTGCTTGCTTCAAACTCTGCATTTTCTTCAGTAGGTCAAGCTCATAATCAACAGGAATGAACTGCCGCTTCAATTTATCCACCATCCGATCCCATCTTGTGATTTTATCTTTCCCTCTTCTATTTCGCTCCAATTGAATTTCTTGCCACCAGATCTTCGCATGACCTTTCAGTCTGGCCTTCGCAAATTTGATTCTATCAGGATCGTCAACATCTTCGTACTCAAAATATTCCTCACATTCATTGATCCAGTCAATCAATTCCTCTGGGTTAAGATTTCCAGAAAATGTAGGAACCTCAATCTTAGGTCTTTTCCCAATCTTGGAAATGGCCCGAAAAAGTCTTTCTTCCTCCTGGTTCACAATTTCAACTTCTCCTGCTTGATATTCTTCTTCGGCTTCATCCTCGCTTTCATCTCTGACATTAAGATTCATTCCTCTGCGAATCTCTTCTTGCAATGCTCGCACTTGTCTCTGCAGCTCTCTAACCTCAGGTGTTACGACACCAGCTCTTCCACCACGTTCCCTTCGTGGAGGCATTTTCGCGATGCGCGCTGAAACCCTAGCCACGGTCCTGGTGCAAACTGCCTCACAGTCGACGATCTGTTTACACACTCAAGAACTCCTGCTCTGATACCACCTGATGAAGGGTGCTCCCCTTAATACCACAAACACATAACAGATATAGAGAAACAACAACAAAATGCAAGAACAGAAAATTGGCTTCTTATTATCTCCACAAATGTGGAATTACAAACTTTCAGAATTACAATATGCAAAGCCACATGGGCATTCCGTTACAATATTCTGTAGGACAAAGCCTCGAACTATTACCCAGATCTACTACCCAGAACTATTCTGAACTGCCTAAGACAATAATACAGCCTTCCTTATATAGGCAATTATCCACCGCCTGGGAAGGTTCCAGAATTTTAGCCAATAAGGGCCGACCAAACTTAGAATTATTTTATTTTTCAATTTATTACATCAAAGTCGGCTCAAAATAAATTTTGAAACCCGAACAGAAATTTTGAAGAAAATTATTTTTCGCCATTTCAGGTGGCCCAACTTCCGAAGACCATAAGTCATCACCAGTTGACCCGCTCGGCCACTATAACCCCATTTCGAAAACGCCACGAAGCGCTCTACAGGCTTGACTGGCGCAAGCGCCCGTCACCCAAATTTTCAACCTCATCCGGGGCCTCTAAAGCCTTCAAAACTGAGTTCAAAGTTTCTGTACCCTGCTGCCAATACCGAAAATCTTCAATATCCTCCAATATACACTTGATCTGGCAATGAAACTTTACCGGCAGACTTGTATGACCAAAATGAACCTCCAAGAAAGAAATCAGATCATTCTGAGCACATACGAAAATTACCAAAAATAGTAACTTTCCATAAATAGCAGCTCTGCACAAAATAGCCCTTATTGAATATAAAAACAGAAATATTTTTGGGTGATGCAAGATTGCTCTTACACCCAGGATGCTCCTGCATCAGACACCCGGGGTAATTTGAGAAGTGACCCTGTCACGACTCAGGTGTGCAGAGGAAAACCAAGACGGTTAACCTCCTCCTTTGTTAGCCATGATGAATCTTCAACAGGTCATCTTTTCTATTTGACCAGATATTCTTCATATGTCATGTTCCTTGTGCTTCTGCCAACACGACTGTCCAGTATATCTTCGATCTCCTTAGTGTTTGAACTAGTTGCTGGAATACTCCACTGTGCTGCTGTGATCTCATCTTCAACACCTCCTTCATGATACTCTGTCAGATCTGAAATGTTAAACACTGGTGAAATATTTAGCTCAGTAGGAAATTTTACCTCATATGCGTTTCCTGAATCATGTTTCTTCAGTATCCTACATGGTCCAAACTTCTTCATTTTCAGCTTGTTATATGTACCAACTGGAAACCGCTCCTTCCGCAAATGAACCATGACTTCATCGCCAACCTGAAATTCCTTATACCTCCTTTTCTCATCTGCCTTAGCCTTATACTGTGCATTCATCTTGGTAATATGCTTCCTCACCTCTTCATGGATGTTCTTCAAGTGCTCTGCAAAATCCTCAGCTTCAGCACTACTTATTTCTCCTTTATCTATCTTCCTTAATTCAGATGCATTTCTTGGACTACTTCCATATACAATCTGGAATGGTGATTTACCAGTGCTCCTGTTGACAGAATTATTGTATGCAAATTCTGCCTGTGGTAAAATCAAATCCCATCCTGTTGGCTTATCTCCAACCAAACATCTCAGCAAATTTCCCAAACTCCTATTCACCACCTCTGTCTGTCCATCAGTCTGTGGATGATGTGATGAACTAAACTTCAAATCCGTCTTCAACTTCTTCCACAATGTACGCGAGAAATATCCAGCAAACTTAGTGTCCCGATCTGAAACTATGGTCTTTGGCAAACCATGAAGTCTCACTACTTCTCTGAAAAACAATTCTGCTACATAAAGAGCATCATTAGTCTTCCTGCAGGGAATGAAATGTGCCATCTTTGAAAATCTGTCAACTACTACAAAAATTGAATCATGTCCCCGCTGTGTCCTCGGTAAACCAAGAACAGAGTCCATACTGATATCCTCCCAAGGCTTCTCTGGTATAGGTAATGGCTGATACAACCCTGTATTCTGCTTCACTCCTTTCGCCATCTGACATACTCTACAACTCTGTACAAACTTCTTCACATCTTGCTGCAATTGTGGCCAATAATAATTTTCACCAACCAAAGCAAGGGTTTTATCACGACCAAAATGTCCAGCCAATCCTCCACTATGCTTCTCCTTGATGAGATTCTCCCTCATAGAACTTCGTGGAATGCACAACTGACTCCCTCTGAATAGCATATCATCCTGGATGATGAAATCCAACCATTTCGTCCTGTCTAGAGTAACAGGTTCTGTACAAGCTTTCCAAGCTTCACCAAAATCAGGATCCTCTGGATACAAATTCTTGAGTTCCTTGAACCCAACCACTTCAATCTGCATTTCTGTCAGCAATAGTTGCCTTCTGCTAAGAGCATCTGCAACCCTATTAGACTTTCCACTCCTGTGTTTCAAAACAAATGTATAACTCTGCAAAAACTCAACCCATTTCAAATGCCTCTGATTCAACTTTCCTTGATTATTCAAATATTGCAAAGCTTGATGATCAGTATACAAAACAAAATCCTTAGGAAGCAGATAATGTCTCCACTTCTTTAATGCCTGAACTATAGCATAAAATTCCTGATCATAAACAGAATATTTCCTCTTGGCATCATTTAACTTCTCACTGAAATAAGCAACAGGTTTACCTTCTTGGCTCATAACAGCTCCTATTGCAGTACCACTAGCATCACAATCTACTTGAAACACCTTATTAAAATCTGGAAGTGCTAAAATAGTTTGTTCTGTAACTTTTTGTTTCAACAATTGAAAACTCTTTTCTGCCCCATTAGTCCACTTAAACTCTTTTCTATCCCCTCTCATTGTTTCAGTCAAGGGTCCACAAATACTGCTAAAATTTCTGATAAACTTTCTGTAAAAGCTAGCTAGACCATGAAAAGATCTTACCTCAGTAGCACTCCTCGGAGTAGGCCATTCAAGGATAGCCTGTACCTTCTCTGGGTCCATTTTTAGGCCTTCTGCTGAAACTACAAATCCCAAATACACTAACTCTTTCTTCACAAAACTGCACTTCTTCAAATTAATCAACAATTTCTCATCTCTCAACTTCTCAAACACCATACGAATATGCATCATATGTTCCTCCAATGTCTTGCTAAAAATCAAAATATCATCTAGGTAAACAATGAAAAACTTACCCAGAAATTCTTTCAGAACCTCGTTCATGAGCCGCATGAAAGTGCTCGGTGCATTGGTTAGCCCAAAAGGCATGACTAACCACTCATATAGTCCTTCCTTTGTCTTGAATGCAGTCTTCCATTCATCTCCTTCTCTGATCCGAATCTGATGATATCCACTTTTCAGATCTATCTTTGAGAAATACACAGCTCCACTCAAACAGTCCATAATATCATCCATTCGTGGCAATGGAAACCTGTACTTGATTGTGATCTTGTTTATTGCCCTAGAATCTGTACACATCCTCCATTCTCCATTCTTCTTTGGTGCTAATACCGTAGGTACAGCACAAGGACTCAGACTCTCTCGAATCAATCCTTTCTGTAACAACTCATGTACTTGTCTGTTCAACTCCTCACTTTCTGCAGGTGTCATTCTGTGCGCTGCCTTATTCGGTAAACTCGCTCCTGGGATCAAGTCCATCTGATGACTGATCTTCCTGACTGGTGGTAATCTATCAGGCACGTTATCGGATACAATATCCTGAAACTCATTCAAAAAATCTGCAACTTCTACAGGAACATCTTCTACTTCCTCTTTACCAGCTTTTGGAATTAAAGCAAAGCATACATGCTCATGCCTCATACCATCTAGGAAATTTCTTCCATTAACAAAAGTTATCCTTGCATTACCACATACCTTTTCTTCAGTCTCCTTCAATGGTTTTAGCTTATGTCGCACTCCATCTTTTGTCAGGGAATAGGTATTCGCACGACCATCATGTACAGCACATCTGTCAAACTGCCACGGTCTACCTAACAACATATGACATGCATCCATAGAGATGATATCACATAGTACCTCATCTTGGTACCCGCCGATCTTGAACTTTACCAGGCACTGTTCACTGACCATGACCTTGTGGTCATCCTGCACCCAGGCAATCCGATATGGATGTGAGTGTTTCTGTCTCTTGAGCTTCAATTTTGTCACCATCTCTTCTGACACCAAATTGTCAGTGCTTCCACTATCGATAATCACATCACAGCATTTACCCTCACACTTGCATCTAGTACGAAACAGGCTCCTCCTTTGCTCAGGTTCATTCTCACCACTCAACAGGACTCTTCTGTTAATCAACGTTTCTCCTCTTTCAGCATCTTCAAAATTTGATGATCTGACATCTTCATCTACATGTGCAACTCTGGCCTGGCCTTCATTTCTCCTGTCTATTCTGCCTTGGCGCTGAGGACATTCAAATGCCCTATGACCTTCTTCTCCACAGTGAAAACATGTTCCACGGAAGCCACCTCATCCAGATCCTTGTCCTCTTCCTCTCCCTCTTTGATCTCTATTATTCTGATCCTGGAAGCGATTGAAATTATTTCCTCGCTGATTCTGACTGCTACTGGCCTCATCCTTCTTTTTCGGATCTTCATTTCGGCCACCATATGACCGTCCACCAGATCGTCCACCGCGACCTCTTCCATTTTGTCTGCTCTCGAACTTCTTGTTCAGCTTTTCCTCTACTTTTAGGGCAAATTGGTATGCCTCCTCAATACTGTTCATTCGAACCAGATTCAGCTCCTCCTGAATGCTTGGCCTTAACCCATTAAGATATCGGGCAATTTTCTCCTTATCAGCTTCTGCATGGCCTGTTCTGATGAGAAGTCGATAGAACTCCTCTGTATACTCGTGAACAGATCTTCCTGCTTGCTTCAAACTCTGCATTTTTTTCAGTAGGTCAAGCTCATAATCAACAGGAATGAACTGCCGCTTCAATTTATCCACCATCCGATCCCATCTTGTGATTTTATCTTTCCCTCTTCTATTTCGCTCCAATTGAATTTCTTGCCACCAGATCTTCGCATGACCTTTCAGTCTGGCCTTCGCAAATTTGATTCTATCAGGATCGTCAACATCTTCGTACTCAAAATATTCCTCACATTCATTGATCCAGTCAATCAATTCCTCTGGGTTAAGATTTCCAGAAAATGTAGGAACCTCAATCTTAGGTCTTTTCCCAATCTTGGAAATGGCCCGAAAAAGTCTTTCTTCCTCCTGGTTCACAATTTCAACTTCTCCTGCTTGATATTCTTCTTCGGCTTCATCCTCGCTTTCATCTCTGACATTAAGATTCATTCCTCTGCGAATCTCTTCTTGCAATGCTCGCACTTGTCTCTGCAGCTCTCTAACCTCAGGTGTTACGACACCAGCTCTTCCGCCACGTTCCCTTCGTGGAGGCATTTTCGCGATGCGCGCTGAAACCCTAGCCACGGTCCTGGTGCAAACTGCCTCACAGTCGACGATCTGTTTACACACTCAAGAACTCCTGCTCTGATACCACCTGATGAAGGGTGCTCCCCTTAATACCACAAACACATAACAGATATAGAGAAACAACAACAAAATGCAAGAACAGAAAATTGGCTTCTTATTATCTCCACAAATGTGGAATTACAAACTTTCAGAATTACAATATGCAAAGCCACATGGGCATTCCGTTACAATATTCTGTAGGACAAAGCCTCGAACTATTACCCAGATCTACTACCCAGAACTATTCTGAACTGCCTAAGACAATAATACAGCCTTCCTTATATAGGCAATTATCCACCGCGTGGGAAGGTTCCAGAATTTTAGCCAATAAGGGCCGACCAAACTTAGAATTATTTTATTTTTCAATTTATTACATCAAAGTCGGCTCAAAATAAATTTTGAAACCCGAACAGAAATTTTGAAGAAAATTATTTTTCGCCATTTCAGGTGGCCCAACTTCCGCAGACCATAAGTCATCACCAGTTGACCCGCTCGGCCACTATAACCCCATTTCGGAAACGGCACGAAGCGCTCTACAGGCTTGACTGGCGCAAGCGCCTGTCACCCAAATTTTTGACCTCATCCGGGGCCTCTAAAGCCTTCAAAACTGAGTTCAAAGTTTCTGTACCCTGCTGCCAATACCGAAAATCTTCAATATCCTCCAATATACACTTGATCTGGCAATGAAACTTTACCGGCAGACTTGTATGACCAAAATGAACCTCCAAGAAAGAAATCAGATCATTCTGAGCACATACAAAAATTACCAAAAATAGTAACTTTCCATAAATAGCAGCTCTGCACAAAATAGCCCTTATTGAATATAAAAACAGAAATATTTTTGGGTGATGCAAGATTGCTCTTACACCCAGGATGCTCCTGCATCAGACACCCGGGGTAATTTGAGAAGTGACCCTGTCACGACTCAGGTGTGCAGAGGAAAACCAAGACGGTTAACCTCCTCTTTTGTTAGCCATGATGAATCTTCAACAGGTCGTCCTTTCCATTTGACCAGATATTCTTCATATGTCATGTTACTTGTGCTTCTGCCAACACGACTGTCCAGTATATCTTCGATCTCCTTAGTGTTTGAACTAGTTGCTGGAATACTCCACTGTGCTGCTGTGATCTCATCTTCAACACCTCCGTCATGATACTCTGTCAGATCTGAAATGTTAAACACTGGTGAAATATTTAGCTCAGTAGGCAATTCTACCTCATATGCGTTTCCTGAATCATGTTTCTTCAGTATCCTACATGGTCCAAACTTTTTCATTTTCAGCTTGTTATATGTACCAACTGGAAACCGCTCCTTCCGCAAATGAACCATGACTTCATCGCCAACCTGAAATTCCTTATACCTCCTTTTCTCATCTGCCTTAGCCTTATACTGTGCATTCATCTTGGTAATATGCTTCCTCACCTCTTCATAGATGTTCTTCAAGTGCTTTGCAAAATCCTCAGCTTCAGCACTACTTATTTCTCCTTTATCTATCTTCCTTAATTCAGATGCATTTCTTGGACTACTTCCATATGCAATCTGGAATGGTGATTTACCAGTGCTCCTGTTGACAGAATTATTGTATGCAAATTCTGCCTGTGGTAAAATCAAATCCCATCCTGTTGGCTTATCTCCAACCAAACATCTCAGCAAATTTCTCAAACTCCTATTCACCACCTCTGTCTGTCCATCAATCTGTGGATGATGTGATGAACTAAACTTCAAATCTGTCTTCAACTTCTTCCACAATGTACGCCAGAAATATCCAACAAACTTAGTGTCCCGATCTGAAACTATGGTCTTTGGCAAACCATGAAGTCTCACTACTTCTCTGAAAAACAATTCTGCTACATGAACAGCATCATTAGTCTTCCTGCAGGGAATGAAATGTGCCATCTTTGAAAATCTGTCAACTACTACAAAAATTGAATCATGTCCCCGCTGTGTCCTCGGTAAACCAAGAACAGAGTCCATACTGATATCCTCCCAAGGCTTCTCTGGTATAGGTAATGGCTGATACAACCCTGTATTCTGCTTCACTCCTTTCGCCATCTGACATACTCTACAACTCTGTACAAACTTCTTCACATCTTGCTGCAATTGTGGCCAATAATAATTTTCACCAACCAAAGCAAGGGTTTTATCACGACCAAAATGTCCAGCCAATCCTCCACTATGCTTCTCCTTGATGAGATTCTCCCTCATAGAACTTCGTGGAATGCACAACTGACTCCCTCTGAATAGCATATCATCCTGGATGATGAAATCCAACCATTTCGTCCTGTCTAGAGTAACAGGTTCTGTACAAGCTTTCCAAGCTTCACCAAAATCAGGATCCTCTGGATACAAATTCTTGAGTTCCTTGAACCCAACCACTTCAATCTGCATTTCTGTCAGCAATAGTTGCCTTCTGCTAAGAGCATCTGCAACCCTATTAGACTTTCCACTCCTGTGTTTCAAAACAAATGTATAACTCTGCAAAAACTCAACCCATTTCAAATGCCTCTGATTCAACTTTCCTTGACTATTCAAATATTGCAAAGCTTGATGATCAGTATACAAAACAAACTCCTTAGGAAGCAGATAATGTCTCCACTTCTTTAATGCCTGAACTATAACATAAAATTCCTGATCATAAACAGAATATTTCCTCTTGACATCATTTAACTTCTCACTGAAATAAGCAACAGGTTTACCTTCTTGGCTCATAACAGCTCCTATTGCAGTACCACTAGCATCACAATCTACTTGAAACACCTTATTAAAATCTGGAAGTGCTAAAACAGGTTGTTCTGTAACTTTTTGTTTCAACAATTGAAAACTCTTTTCTGCCCCATTAGTCCACTTAAACTCTTTTCTATCCCCTCTCATTGTTTCAGTCAAGGGTCCACAAATACTGCTAAAATTTTTGATAAACTTTCTGTAAAAGCTAGCTAGACCATGAAAAGATCTTACCTCAGTAGCACTCCTCGGAGTAGGCCCTTCAAGGATAGCCTGTACCTTCTCTGGGTCCATTTTTAGGCCTTCTGCTGAAACTACAAATCCCAAATACACTAACTCTTTCTTCACAAAACTGCACTTCTTCAAATTAATCAATAATTTCTCATCTCTCAACTTCTCAAACACCATACGAATATGCATCATATGTTCCTCCAATGTCTTGCTAAAAATCAAAATATCATCTAGGTAAACAATAAAAAACTTACCCAGAAATTCTTTCAGAACCTCGTTCATGAGCCGCATGAAAGTGCTCGGTGCATTGGTTAGCCCAAAAGGCATGACTAACCACTCATATAGTCCTTCCTTTGTCTTGAATGCAGTCTTCCATTCATCTCCTTCTCTGATCCGAATCTGATGATATCCACTTTTCAGATCTATCTTTGAGAAATACACAGCTCCACTCAAACAGTCCATAATATCATCCATTCGTGGCAATGGAAACCTGTACTTGATTATGATCTTGTTTATTGCCCTAGAATCTGTACACATCCTCCATTCTCCATTCTTCTTTGGTGCTAATACCGTAGGTACAGCACAAGGACTCAGACTCTCTCGAATCAATCCTTTCTGTAACAACTCATGTACTTGTCTGTTCAACTCCTCACTTTCTACAGGTGTCATTCTGTGCGCTGCCTTATTCGGTAAACTCGCTCCTGGGATCAAGTCCATCTGATGACTGATCTTCCTGACTGGTGGTAATCCATCAGGCACGTTATCGGATACAATATCCTGAAACTCATTCAACAAATCTGCAACTTCTACAGGAACATCTTCTACTTCCTCTTTACCAGCTTTTGGAATTAAAGCAAAGCATACATGCTCATGCCTCATACCATCTAGGAAATTTCTTCCATTAACAAAAGTTATCCTTGCATTACCACATACCTTTTCTTCAGTCTCCTTCAATGGTTTTAGCTTATGTCGCACTCCATCCTTTGTCAGGGAATAGGTATTCGCACGACCATCATGTACAGCACATCTGTCAAACTGCCACGGTCTACCTAACAACATATGACATGCATCCATAGAGATGATATCACATAGTACCTCATCTTGGTACCCGCCGATCTTGAACTTTACCAGGCACTGTTCACTGACCATGACCTTGTGGTCATCCTGCACCCAGGCAATCCGATATGGATGTGGGTGTTTCTGTCTCTTGAGCTTCAATTTTGTCACCATCTCTTCTGACACCAAATTGTCAGTGCTTCCACTATCGATAATCACATCACAACATTTACCCTCACACTTGCATCTAGTACGAAACAGGCTCCTCCTTTGCTCAGGTTCATTCTCACCACTCAACAGGACTCTTCTGTTAATCAACGTTTCTCCTCTTTCAGCATCTTCAGAATTTGATGATCTGGCATCTTCATCTATATGTGCAACTCTGGCCTGCCCTTCATTTCTCCTGTCTATTCTGCCTTGGCGCTGAGGACATTCAAATGCCCTATGACCTTCTTCTCCACAGTGAAAACATGTTCCACGGAAGCCACCTCTTCCAGATCCTTGTCCTCTTCCTCTCCCTCTTTGATCTCTATTATTCTGATCCTGGAAGCGATTGAAATTATTTCCTCGCTGATTCTGACTGCTACTGGCCTCATCCTTCTTTTTCGGATCTTCATTTCGGCCACCATATGACCGTCCACCAGATCGTCCACCGCGACCTCTTCCATTTTGTCTGCTCTCGAACTTCTTGTTCAGCTTTTCCTCTACTTTTAGGGCAAATTGGTATGCCTCCTCAATACTGTTCATTCGAACCAGATTCAGCTCCTCCTGAATGCTTGGCCTTAACCCATTAAGATATCGGGCAACTTTCTCCTTATCAGCTTCTGCATGGCCTGTTCTGATGAGAAGTCGATAGAACTCCTCTGTATACTCGTGAACAGATCTTCCTGCTTGCTTCAAACTCTGCATTTTCTTCAGTAGGTCAAGCTCATAATCAACAGGAATGAACTGCCGCTTCAATTTATCCACCATCCGATCCTATCTTGTGATTTTATCTTTCCCTCTTCTATTTCGCTCCAATTGAATTTCTTGCCACCAGATCTTCGCATGACCTTTCAGTTTGGCCTTCGCAAATTTCACTCTATCAGGATCGTCAACATCTTCGTACTCAAAATATTCCTCACATTCATTGATCCAGTCAATCAATTCCTCTGGGTTAAGATTTCCAGAAAATGTAGGAACCTCAATCTTAGGTCTTTTTCCAATCTTGGAAATGGCCCGAAAAAGTCTTTCTTCCTCCTGGTTCACAATTTCAACTTCTCCTGCTTGATATTCTTCTTCGGCTTCATCCTCGCTTTCATCTCTGACATTAAGATTCATTCCTCTGCGAATCTCTTCTTGCAATGCTCGCACTTGTCTCTGCAGCTCTCTAACCTCAGGTGTTACGACACCAGCTCTTCCGCCACGTTCCCTTCGTGGAGGCATTTTCGCGATGCGCGCTGAAACCCTAGCCACGGTCCTGGTGCAAACTGCCTCACAGTCGGCGATCTGTTTACACACTCAAGAACTCCTGCTCTGATACCACGTGATGAAGGGTGCTCCCCTTAATACCACAAACACATAACAGATATAGAGAAACAACAACAAAATGCAAGAACAGAAAATTGGCTTCTTATTATCTCCACAAATGTGGAATTACAAACTTTCAGAATTACAATATGCAAAGCCACATGGGCATTCCGTTACAATATTCTGTAAGACAAAGCCTCGAACTATTACCCAGATCTACTACCCAGAACTATTCTGAACTGCCTAAGACAATAATACAGCCTTCCTTATATAGGCAATTATCCACCGCCTGGGAAGGTTCCAGAATTTTAGCCAATAAGGGCCGACCAAACTTAGAATTATTTTATTTTTCAATTTATTACATCAAAGTCGGCTCAAAATAAATTTTGAAACCCGAACAGAAATTTTGAAGAAAATTATTTTTCGCCATTTCAGGTGGCCCAACTTCCGAAGACCATAAGTCATCACCAGTTGACCCGCTCGGCCACTATAACCCCATTTCGGAAATGCCACGAAGCGCTCTACAGGCTTGACCGGCGCAAGCGCTCGTCACCCAAATTTTTGACCTCATCCGGGGCCTCTAAAGCCTTCAAAACTGAGTTCAAAGTTTCTGTACCCTGCTGCCAATACCGAAAATCTTCAATATCCTCCAATATACACTTGATCTGGCAATGAAACTTTACCGGCAGACTTGTATGACCAAAATGAACCTCCAAGAAAGAAATCAGATCATTCTGAGCACATACGAAAATTACCAAAAATAGTAACTTTCCATAAATAGCAGCTCTGCACAAAATAGCCCTTATTGAATATAAAAACAGAAATATTTTTGGGTGATGCAAGATTGCTCTTACACCCAGGATGCTCCTGCATCAGACACCCGGGGTAATTTGAGAAGTGACCCTGTCACGACTCAGGTGTGCAGAGGAAAACCAAGACGGTTAACCTCCTCCTTTGTTAGCCATGATGAATCTTCAACAGGTCGTCCTTTCCATTTGACCAGATATTCTTCATATGTCATGTTCCTTGTGCTTCTGCCAACACGACTGTCCAGTATATCTTCGATCTCCTTAGTGTTTGAACTAGTTGCTGGAATACTCCACTGTGCTGCTGTTATCTCATCTTCAACACCTCCTTCATGATACTCTGTCAGATCTGAAATGTTAAACACTGGTGAAATATTTAGCTCAGTAGGCAATTCTACCTCATATGCGTTTCCTGAATCATGTTTCTTCAGTATCCTACATGGTCCAAACTTTTTCATTTTCAGCTTGTTATATGTACCAACTGGAAACCGCTCCTTCCGCAAATGAACCATGACTTCATCGCCAACCTGAAATTCCTTATACCTCCTTTTCTCATCTGCCTTAGCCTTATACTGTGCATTCATCTTGGTAATATGCTTCCTCACCTCTTCATGGATGTTCTTCAAGTGCTCTGCAAAATCTTCAGCTTCAGCACTACTTATTTCTCCTTTATCTATCTTCCTTAATTCAGATGCATTTCTTGGACTACTTCCATATACAATCTGGAATGGTGATTTACCAGTGCTCCTGTTGACAGAATTATTGTATGCAAATTCTGCCTGTGGTAAAATCAAATCCCATCCTGTTGGCTTATCTCCAACCAAACATCTCAGCAAATTTCCCAAACTCCTATTCACCACCTCTGTCTGTCCATCAGTCTGTGGATGATGTGATGAACTAAACTTCAAATCCGTCTTCAACTTCTTCCACAATGTACGTGAGAAATATCCAACAAACTTAGTGTCCCGATCTGAAACTATGGTCTTTGGCAAACCATGAAGTCTCACTACTTCTCTGAAAAACAATTCTGCTACATGAACAGCATCATTAGTCTTCCTGCAGGGAATGAAATGTGCCATCTTTGAAAATCTGTCAACTACTACAAAAATTGAATCATGTCCCCGCTGTGTCCTCGGTAAACCAAGAACAGAGTCCATACTGATATCCTCCCAAGGCTTCTCTGATATAGGTAATGGCTGATACAACCCTGTATTCTGCTTCACTCCTTTCGCCATCTGACATACTCTACAACTCTGTACAAACTTCTTCACATCTTGCTGCAATTGTGGCCAATAATAATTTTTACCAACCAAAGCAAGGGTTTTATCACGACCAAAATGTCCAGCCAATCCTCCACTATGCTTCTCCTTGATGAGATTCTCCCTCATAGAACTTCGTGGAATGCACAACTGACTCCCTCTGAATAGCATATCATCCTGGATGATGAAATCCAACCATTTCGTCCTGTCTAGAGTAACAGGTTCTGTACAAACTTTCCAAGCTTCACCAAAATCAGGATCCTCTGGATACAAATTCTTGAGTTCCTTGAACCCAACCACTTCAATCTGCATTTCTGTCAGCAATAGTTGCCTTCTGCTAAGAGCATCTGCAACCCTATTAGACTTTCCACTCCTGTGTTTCAAAACAAATGTATAACTCTGCAAAAACTCAACCCATTTCAAATGCCTCTGATTCAACTTTCCTTGATTATTCAAATATTGCAAAGCTTGATGATCAGTATACAAAACAAACTCCTTAGGAAGCAGATAATGTCTCCACTTCTTTAATGCCTGAACTATAGCATAAAATTCCTGATCATAAACAGAATATTTCCTCTTGGCATCATTTAACTTCTCACTGAAATAAGCAATAGGTTTACCTTCTTGGCTCATAACAGCTCCTATTGCAGTACCACTAGCATCACAATCTACTTGAAACACCTTATTAAAATCTGGAAGTGCTAAAACAGGTTGTTCTGTAACTTTTTGTTTCAACAATTGAAAACTCTTTTCTGCCCCATTAGTCCACTTAAACTCTTTTCTATCCCCTCTCATTGTTTCAGTCAAGGGTCCACAAATACTGCTAAAATTTCTGATAAACTTTTTGTAAAAGCTAGCTAGACCATGAAAAGATCTTACCTCAGTAGCACTCCTCGGAGTAGGCCATTCAAGGATAGCCTGTACCTTCTCTAGGTCCATTTTTAGGCCTTCTGCTGAAACTACAAATCCCAAATACACTAACTCTTTCTTCACAAAACTGCACTTCTTCAAATTAATCAACAATTTCTCATCTCTCAACTTCTCAAACACCATACGAATATGCATCATATGTTCCTCCAATGTCTTGCTAAAAATCAAAATATCATCTAGGTAAACAATGACAAACTTACCCAGAAATTCTTTCAGAACCTCGTTCATGAGCCGCATGAAAGTGCTCGGTGCATTGGTTAGCCCAAAAGGCATGACTAACCACTCATATAGTCCTTCCTTTGTCTTGAATGCAGTCTTCCATTCATCTCCTTCTCTGATCCGAATCTGATGATATCCACTTTTCAGATCTATCTTTGAGAAATACACAGCTCCACTCAAAGAGTCCATAATATCATCCATTCGTGGCAATGGAAACCTGTACTTGATTGTGATCTTGTTTATTGCCCTAGAATTTGTACACATCCTCCATTCTCCATTCTTCTTTGGTGCTAATACCGTAGGTACAGCACAAGGACTCAGACTCTCTCGAATCAATCCTTTCTGTAACAACTCATGTACTTGTCTGTTCAACTCTTCACTTTCTGCAGGTGTCATTCTGTGCGCTGCCTTATTCGGTAAACTCGCTCCTGGGATCAAGTCCATCTGATGACTGATCTTCCTGACTGGTGGTAATCCATCAGGCACGTTATCGGATACAATATCCTGAAACTCATTCAACAAATCTGCAACTTCTACAGGAACATCTTCTACTTCCTCTTTACCAGCTTTTGGAATTAAAGCAAAGCATACATGCTCATGCCTCATACCATCTAGGAAATTTCTTCCATTAACAAAAGTTATCCTTGCATTACCACATACCTTTTCTTCAGTCTCCTTCAATGGTTTTAGCTTATGTCGCACTCCATCCTTTGTCAGGGAATAGGTATTCGCACGACCATCATGTACAGCACATCTGTCAAACTGCCACGGTCTACCTAACAACATATGACATGCATCCATAGAGATGATATCACATAGTACCTCATCTTGGTACCCGCCGATCTTGAACTTTACCAGGCACTGTTCACTGACCATGACCTTGTGGTCATCCTACACCCAGGCAATCCGATATGGATGTGGGTGTTTCTGTCTCTTGAGCTTCAATTTTGTCACCATCTCTTCTGACACCAAATTGTCAGTGCTTCCACTATCGATAATCACATCACAGCATTTACCCTCACACTTGCATCTAGTACGAAACAGGCTCCTCCTTTGCTCAGGTTCATTCTCACCACTCAACAGGACTCTTCTGTTAATCAACGTTTCTCCTTTTTCAGCATCTTCAGAATTTGATGATCTGGCATCTTCATCTACATGTGCAACTCTGGCCTGGCCTTCATTTCTCCTGTCTATTCTGCCTTGGCGCTGAGGACATTCAAATGCCCTATGACCTTCTTCTCCACAGTGAAAACATGTTCCACGGAAGCCACCTCTTCCAGATCCTTGTCCTCTTCCTCTCCCTCTTTGATCTCTATTATTCTGATCCTGGAAGCGATTGAAATTATTTCCTCGCTGATTCTGACTGCTACTGGCCTCATCCTTCTTTTTCGGATCTTCATTTCGGCCACCATATGACCGTCCACCAGATCGTCCACCGCGACCTCTTCCATTTTGTCTGCTCTCGAACTTCTTGTTCAGCTTTTCTTCTACTTTTAGGGCAAATTGGTATGCCTCCTCAATACTGTTCATTCGAACCAGATTCAGCTCCTCCTGAATGCTTGGCCTTAACCCATTAAGATATCGGGCAACTTTCTCCTTATCAGCTTCTGCATGGCCTGTTCTGATGAGAAGTTGATAGAACTCCTCTGTATACTCGTGAACAGATCTTCCTGCTTGCTTCAAACTCTGCATTTTCTTCAGTAGGTCAAGCTCATAATCAACAGGAATGAACTGCCGCTTCAATTTATCCACCATCCGATCCCATCTTGTGATTTTATCTTTCCCTCTTCTATTTCGCTCCAATTGAATTTCTTGCCACCAGATCTTCGCATGACCTTTCAGTCTGGCCTTCGCAAATTTGACTCTATCAGGATCGTCAACATCTTCGTACTCAAAATATTCCTCACATTCATTGATCCAGTCAATCAATTCCTCTGGGTTAAGATTTCCAGAAAATGTAGGAACCTCAATCTTAGGTCTTTTCCCAATCTTGGAAATGGCCCGAAAAAGTCTTTCTTCCTCCTGGTTCACAATTTCAACTTCTCCTGCTTGATATTCTTCTTCGGCTTCATCCTCACTTTCATCTCTGACATTAAGATTCATTCCTCTGCGAATCTCTTCTTGCAATGCTCGCACTTGTCTCTGCAGCTCTCTAACCTCGGGTGTTACGACACCAGCTCTTTCGCCACGTTCCCTTCGTGGAGGCATTTTCGCGATGCGCGCTGAAACCCTAGCCACGGTCCTGGTGCAAACTGCCTCACAGTCGGCGATCTGTTTACACACTCAAGAACTCCTGCTCTGATACCACCTGATGAAGGGTGCTCCCCTTAATACCACAAACACATAACAGATATAGAGAAACAACAACAAAATGCAAGAACAGAAAATTGGCTTCTTATTATCTCCACAAATGTGGAATTACAAACTTTCAGAATTACAATATGCAAAGCCACATGGGCATTCCGTTACAATATTCTGTAGGACAAAGCCTCAAACTATTACCCAGATCTACTACCCAGAACTATTCTGAACTGCCTAAGACAATAATACAGCCTTCCTTATATAGGCAATTATCCACCGCCTGGGAAGGTTCCAGAATTTTAGCCAATAAGGGCCGACCAAACTTAGAATTATTTTATTTTTCAATTTATTACATCAAAGTCGGCTCAAAATAACTTTTGAAACTCGAACAGAAATTTTGAAGAAAATTATTTTTCGCCATTTCAGGTGGCCCAACTTCCGAAGACCATAAGTCATCACCAGTTGACCCGCTCGGCCACTATAACCCCATTTCGGAAACGCCACGAAGCGCTCTACAGGCTTAACTGGTGCAAGCGCCTGTCACCCAAATTTTTGACCTCATCCGGGGCCTCTAAAGCCTTCAAAACTGAGTTCAAAGTTTCTGTACCCTGCTGCCAATACCGAAAATCTTCAATATCCTCCAATATACACTTGATCTGGCAATGAAACTTTACCGGCAGACTTGTATGACCAAAATGAACCTCCAAGAAAGAAATCAGATCATTCTGAGCACATAAGAAAATTACCAAAAATAGTAACTTTCCATAAATAGCAGCTCTGCACAAAATAGCCCTTATTGAATATAAAAACAGAAATATTTTTGGGTGATGCAAGATTGCTCTTACACCCAGGATGCTCCTGCATCAGTCCACTCCTTTGGACCATTGTCGCGACAACAAGTCATTATTCCATATGCTATCCAACACCACATCATTGGCCTATATTGACCTTTTATTCTTCCCTAGCTTGGATAATCTTGAGGAGATGGTCCTATGGGTAACACACTTGCTTCATCCATCATTGCCTATTCATTGGTGATACGTCAGTTTGCAAATCCATCTTTCATGTCCTATACATTGCTAGACATTGGGGACAAATTCAATGTGATCTTGTTTGAGAACTAGTGATCTCTAAAAATCTAAAGAAGTGAAAATGTTCCTTAGATAATCCAAAAAAATAAAAAATCTTTAAAATCCACAAAAATAAAAAAATCTCTAAAATCCAAAAAAATAAAAAATCTCTAAAAAAATCCAAAAAAAAAAAATCTCTAAAAAATAGAAAAACATCAAAAATCTTTTAAAAAGCCAAAAAAATCTAAAAAAGCTAAAAATTGCACATCTTAAGTAAACACTCAAAAGTTGCATTGCCCAACAAAGCAATATCTTTTCCAAATCAAACTAGGGGCACCAATCCAAATTCAACGAGCTTTTGTAAAGCAAACATCAGATGGCTCAAAATCATTGCATCAAAATTGGAAAATGGCTACACTTGAACTTCATGATCAATATCACATTTCAAACATCCAAATACTTGATTTAAACGACAAAATTTGAAAAATCAGATCAAAATCTAAAAATCTTAATCAAATCAGATCAAAATCTAAAAGGCTTAAACATAACTAAGGATCAAAGTGGATGGAGTTTTTTGAAATATGGATCCACAAACAAAAGCAAAAATGTTCAAAGTGTTACTTAATTTTTGGAATCATGTCTTTTTAGAAAATCGATGAAGTCTTGGACTAGATGAGCGATGATGAAGACATGATATTTTCTTGATTTCTTCTTGAGTGCTTTTCAAGTTGATTCATAGCAGTATGTGAATCCATCTAATGACATGATCATCAAAGAATCATCGAGGACATTTGTATATGAAAGGGATCAATTCTTTGTTTGTGTACTTGCAATATTAAAATATGAGGAAAGAGGTATTCATATCATTGAGGTATTCATTTCATGTTCCAAAAGCTCAATGATGAATATAAGTTCCAAATTCTGAATAATGACAGTTAGCTGCATACATCTTAGATTAAATGCATTTAATATGTTTTGCCTTAGCTTAATTTGCAAGAGGAAAATAGAAAGGGGGTAGAGTTATCATCATCAAAAGACCAAATCAAGATACATCAAATGATCAATGATATCATCAATGGCACATCATCAAATGTTTTGAGATCTACATCATCAAATGTCCATCAATGTGTAATCAAAGTCTTGATCAACATCATCATTACTTGAAGTATCCATCATAAAAAATCATGCTCAATCTGATCATCAAAGGTACATCAATATCAAAAAGATACACCATCAAAAAGGAAATGTCTGATCCATCAAATGATTCATGCTTCATCAAGGACATTATCAATAATCAATCATGCTAATCAAATAGGGGCAACCTAATTCTGTTCATTATCTTCTCTTCTATCAGTCCATAATTTTGCATCATGAGAACATCCAATCAACCCCGTATCATCAAAACATCTAATCATGGCATATCAAATATCAATAAGTCAAATCATCCAAGTGATCATCTAACGTCAATCAAGTTAACTTATCATCTATTTTCTCATCTTGAGTGCATCAAATCTCCTAACTCTAGAACTTGAGGAAGGAAGATCATTGTTTTGTCTCTCTAGATCGTGAGAGCAAAATATCAACCCATCAGCTTATCCTATCAGATTGACATCAACATCAACCAAGTGATTCTCACTAAAATCAAACGATACCAAACCATTATCAACTCATTCACAACATCAACATCTTATCAATCAAATTCTCATCAAATTCTCTCATGATCGAGGCATTTCCAAATTTCTATATCGGGAAACAAATAGAAATTTCCCATTCTCAACCAAATAATCCAAAATCATTTCTATTCATTCCCAAGGGGGCATACCATCAGATAAATCAACATTAGTAAGATCATCATCGAAACAGGAGACCGATCATAAAATCAAAGCGAAAGCTTTTATCAGGAATTTTTTTCCTACATCAATCGAATGGGGCAACGCATCGAAATTAATCCTCAAATCAGGTATTGCATCAGAATATTTCATCATAATCAAACATCATATCAAGGATTCATCATCAAAACTATCATCAGAATGACCATCAGAATCAAACAGCATATCAGAACGATCATCAGAACTGCATCAAGGGTATCAAATCAATCAAAATTTGCATGAAAGGCACATCAAAGATCAACCATCAATGAATTAGGACCTATCATTAGCAAGATCAGAGTATTCTTTGAATCGACATGCTTCGCACGTCAACTCAAAGAGGGGCATTTGTAATCACCTAAAAATGGACAAAGATAATTAAATGATAAATCAAGTCAAATCAAAGTGAATCAAGATCAAAATTGAATTAATTGAATCACAATGCATAATTAGCCAATCAAAATTAAAATCAAGTCTTAATTCAAGATAAATCAAAATTGAGAGTGTTTTAATCAAGTGCAATAAAATCAAAGTACAATTAAATCAAATTAATTATATATTTTTGGATTAAATCAAATTCAACCCATTGAAGGGGTACACGGCTAAAATAAATCAATTAATAAATCCTAATTTCTCTCAACAACCCAAAAGGGGAGGAAATTCAATCAACCAATAGGATTTGAGAGAAGGCATTCACATGGATCAAGACAAATTCAATCTTAATCACTCAAAGTGAAAGAGAATTTTGTCCATTGATCTTGTTTACTTGTCCCAAGCTTTGAGGACACAAACTTTGCATTGTCTTTAAAGGGTGGAACCAAGGACTCAACCAAGGCTTAATCATGATCAACTCCACTACACCCCCTACCATTGGGAAAATCTATAAAAGGAAGGCCTAAATTCATCATAATTAACAGCCACACATCTGAAAATTGCATTGAACCTCTTGCAATTTGAGCTTAGAAAGGCAATCTAGACTTAATTTAGCTTTCAATTTGGAATTGAACAAATAGCTTTAGCTTTAATCATTTATCTTTCTCATTCTAGGACTGTCATTAATGGAAGCTTGCTGAGAGCTTTGCATTAACATTCTTAGTTAGAGAACCACAGGATGCTTAATTGTCAATTTCTAGCTTAAATAGATTGCTTTATTGTGGTTTATTTAGTTGTTATATCAATTATTGTTAATACTAATTCTATGAAGGTACATTTCCTTGTACACAACAACTATGATTATTAGTTAATTGAATAGGAATATTTGTTTTATCAGGTTGCAAATAATCAAACACTTCTCTATGAGATGTAACATGGTGAGAAGCCCCACTATCAATAATCCATTATAATATATGAGAAGCTTTAAAACAAACAATAAAAGCATGGCGAGATTGATTACCTTGAGATTTGAAATTATTTTGATTATTGTTATTCATAGGATTCTTATCATTTTTCTTTTTAAAACAAACATTAGTTAGGTAACCATATTTTTCACAATAAGTACAATGTGGTTTCTTATTAGGAGTATTTTGTTGATTATTATAAGTATTATTATTGTGATTAGCATTATTGTTATATGAGGGCCTAGAATTAAATTTGTTATTAGAATAACTATTATTATGATTATTATTATTGTTACGAGGATGAGGATTATTATTGTTATGATGATTACAATTTTTATTATGAGAATTATGATTATTATTATGAGAATTATGATTATTATTAGAAGTATTATGATTATATGATCTATTTTTTTGATTTTGATGCCTAGACACAAAAGCATGTTCAGAAGATCTAAGAGTACCAAATTGCAATAACTTAGCTTCCTCTTGACATAAAAGATATTGAAAAATAGCATAACTTAATCGAGGAGCTAAAGTAGGAATAACAAGTTGAGAATGAATGATAGTAATAAACTGTTGAAATTATTTAGGAAGGCATTTATTTAGAATAATAGTAATTAATCTAATATCAGTTAAAGTTAGTTAAAGTAACATTTACACACCACTTAATTGAGTTTTAATAACATCAAATTTAAGTAAGAATTCATCCATGGATTTGAAATCAGTATACCTCAAGTCTTCCAAGTTGTCTTGGAGTTGAATCTTTCATGATTCGGTGGAGCTGTCATAAGTTTGTTGCAAAATATCCCATGCTTGATGGGCTTTGGTGCAATGTCCAATCATGACATATAGATCATGAACAATAGAAAGACCAATTAAACCAAGATCTTTTTCATTTTTAACTTGCCATGCATGTTTGTCAGCTTGAGAAGCATTGGTAGCCGATTAAAGATAGGCATCTGTAGCAACTTGTAGCAAATGCTTAAAATGAAATATAAAAGAAATATGTGTCTTCCATTGATGATAGTTAGAGTTGTTCAATTTAATTTTAGGAGTGAGGGTACACATGATTAATTAAGCAAAATGAAAGATTAATACAATGAAGATATAAGGCTAAAGGTCAAGAAAAATAAATTTAACTTAAATGTTACCAGTTAAAATGTAAGAAAATTAAAAATTAAAAAAGGTTAAATTTTTGTTTAAATGAGAAAACAAAAATTTAGTGCAACTAATAATTCAAATGGCAATTGAAATATGTTAAAATTGATCAAATGAGAAAGACCTTAAAATGATATTAAAAAATATTGAGCGAAAAATATGTTTTAATGTTTAAACCTTTTTAATGATAAATAAATTTTGAATAAATTGTGTTAAATATAAAAAAAAGAATCTAATGATTAATTGATATAAATGAAAAGATGCAACTTTTAAAAAATGTTATGATTACCTACAACGTTATAACCATAAGAGACTAAGAATAGAAAAAAAAAATGTTATATAATGAATGACATAATGATAAATAAAACTCAAGAATCTAATGATAAAATAAATGACTAATATTAGAGCTGCAATGATGAAAACTGATATAAACTAGAAGAATGTTATGATGAAAAATCTGCAACAACAATTATGTTAGAAAGAAAAAAGAAAATGCAGGGAATAAACTATCATGGAAAATATAGTCCCAGTGCAAGGGACATATCTCTCAAATTAACCGTTGGATCAAGCTAAGATTTAGATATGTTGTTAAGGAAAAAGGTTTCAAGGTTCTGACCGGAGTGATCTTCTTAAGGTATCCGGATTCAAAAGTTATGAGTGACTAAGTTTGGTACTATCATAACAGAGATTAAAACAGAGATAAGGAGAGCTATAAATGCCAAAACAAAACAAAGATATCAATTGAGATTAGTTAAAAAAAATAGAGTTAAACAACCAACGATCCTAAAAAATCAAACCAATAAGATAATAACCAGGTAGAAATTTTTGCATGCAAAAATAAATAAAACCCTTGCGATCTCTCGACAAAGGGTGAGGTTAGAGCTTTAAAAAAAACTTGAAATGGAGATTAGTAGACTTAGATCTGGCGGTAAACCATCCAAAACTAGTTAAACATTAGATTTACAAAAAAAAGATGAAATGAAGATTATTAAACTTAGATCTAGTGGCAAGCCATCCACAACTAGATCTAAAAAACAAGGAAATAATAAGGATTTGTAACAAATGTTAGATATATAAATAATAAAAACCCTGCAACAAAAAGTTAATCTCAACAAAAAATTTCTTCTTCTCAAACGAGATATCCTTCGAATGACACCTTCATGCAACACTCAAAACAAGGATTTAGATAACTCTGATACCATGTTAGAAATATTCAAGAAATGAAAAGAACTTTTAAGGAAAGAAATCCAAGTGAGTGAGAAAAAAGGAAGAGTATTACCATAAACATAATAAAAAGAGATTGCTTCAAGATCTTATCAAAACCACAAAGATGCTTCAAGATCAACACAATGAGACAAGGATTCGAAAGGGGAAAACAAAGAAAACCCCTTGTGAATATAATATGAATGAGGCAAAAAAGCCTATAAAAAGAGAGAGAATATGAGAAAAAAGCTCATTACAATAATGAGAGAGCTAAGATGAGAAGGTGAGTAAAAGTGAGAAAAATTGTGAGAATAATATGCAAAATGTGTGGAGAAGCATCTCTTAAATAGAGATGAGTGATGGAGTTAGAATGTAACTCCCATGTAAATGAATGCCACATTCATACTAATTGTGTGCCAAGTGTGAGAATCCTCATAAGGAGGAATAAACTAATTTTCTTAATAAAGGAAATACAAAAAATAAGTTGTCCTCCCACTTGGACTAGAGGACAAAATACAAATAGGATACCTTGTCTTATCCAAATTTACAATAAAACACCAAGGAAAGATTATAAATTCTAACAAGTTTGATCTTTCTTAGGTACTTCAATTTCTTCTCCCTTATTCTCTTCTTCTCGCCGAGTTTTCACTCTTTTAGGAATTGCTTCTTTCTACTACTCCAAACATGGCCCTAGGAGATCCACCTATTGAGGGGTTATAGGAGTCTATTATCCAAGCCTATTTCCTTCCTTTTCATCTCCTAAATCTATTTCTCCAAAATTTTCCCATAGATCATCCTTTTCCTCCGTATTAACTTGTTCAAAACTAGAGGAAGTATCTTGTCGAGCCTCAAAATTTATTACATCTAGTATGTCCATTTGAAAAACTCATCCTTTCATAATGGATCTTCTTGAATAGGCTTATTCTTTTCAAAATATCCCTCCTCTTTTTGTGCCCATTGAACAACATCCAGATTAGATTCAATATCATGAACCTCCACAGTATCTTGAGGTGGACATTTCTTGGATTGTTCATGTGTTGAGCTAATAGGAGGAGGTCCTACTCTCTTATTTGATGAAAGTTATCCTTGAGTAGGAGACTGTGATGTAGAAGCTCTTGTAGTTATTTTCTTTCTTCAAATAGGAACTTATTCTTTCTCTTATTCTTCTTCCTCAACCCTCAACATATAAGGTCCTTTCTTCAACCTCCTTTAAACCTTGGAGGATCCATAGATTTATTTTTCATTAGTTTTATGAAGGGTACTCCACTTACATATGCAACATATGCTTTGATGCCACTAATGAAGGGTATTTCCCTTACACACACAACACATAATCTGATACCACTTAATGAAGGGCCACAAAACCCTTACAAACTCATATTGAAGCACAAAACAATATAGAGACAATGAGATAATAATAATTCTTCACAAACCATAAATTGATAATACTCCAAAATAATTTCTTCCAAATGTTGAAGCATGCTTACAATGCTCTCAAATGCTTAAGGATGAGATCCTTGCAACTTCTTACAAAATGAGATCACTACAACCTCTTACAAAAAGAGATTATTACAACATCTACAAAATGAGACCATTACAACTTCTTCAAGAAGAGAGAGCTCTTACAAAACTCCAACAATATTTACAATTAATTTCCATGAGTATATATAGTACTACCTACCCAAGAGATTACAAACACAAGAAATGTGGGATAAAAGGTAGGTGCAACTACCTTGATATAAATATTAAATGCATGATGTGATTTAATAAATGCCTTAAGCATTTTATTATATAAGAAAATTTCCACAAACTTTTAAAATGTCACCTATGCATCTTGATAAATGATAAGTCACAAAAAGTAACTTAATGATTATTTTTATTTTATTTTATTACATTTTTGTCATTTTCTCCCTCATTTTTTTCTCATTTTTTCTTCCTTTCTCTTCTATCTCCCTTGTTTTTTGGATGATGCAAGATTGCTCTTACATCGTATATGCTCTTCTTCGAAGTCATCAAAGCACAAATACATCTTGTAATTTCTTCTGAATAATTTCCCTCCAATGTTCTCTAGCTGATCAATACTGAAATTCTCTCATGAAATAGGAATATGAGTACATATGGGTGAATGTCTAGCCCACAAGGCACAAGGGTTTTCGTCCTTATAGCCACAAATATATTGAAAACTTCACACTTCAAACTTGAAGCTCTCCAATAACCTGCAGGTGTAAATTCTCAATCATGGATGTGCAAAATGAGCTCCCAAAACACTTTTATATCCATTCCTAGCCCTAATTTTGAATGAGGTTTTCATTTCCCCTTTTTATTAATAAAATAACTTTATTTTATTTTATTACTTTAATACTTAATTAAAAAGTGATAATAAAGTCACTTTATGATTATTTTTATTTTATTTTATTACATTTTTGTCATTTTCTCTCTCCTTTTTTTTGTCATTTTTTTCTTCCTTTCTCTTTTATCTCATTTTTTTTGGATGATGCAAGATTTCTCTTATGCCCTAGATGCTCCTACATCAAGCACTTGGGGTAGGAAATTTTTGCAAATATGGATTCACAAAATAGAGCTAAGTGGTAATAACACCCTTTCAGATTGTAAATAATCCTCAACAAACTCCAGTGAAATTGATACCTTTGATATATTATTTTTCTCCTCTTCTAACACCTAGCTGGAACAAGTATCCTTCTTTGGAAATCCTTCTTTTCACTCAACCTACTAAATGTGAAATTAATTTCACCATCAATCGACCACCTCCTCCAAGTGTAACTCTCATTCTCCTTCAATCTTATGGGATTCAACCCATTGTAATTCAACCACCTCCATGAAAATGCACCTACATTAAATTGTACAACACCATGCAAATATTTCTCCGCATACCACATATCACTAAAAAAATGCTCTTAAACCAACTCACCCATAACATGAAAATCATCATCTTCCTCATTCACTTCCATATACAAATCCCTCTCAAATTCAATATCACATGATTCATTAAAATTCACCTCTTTTGTTGCAACATCTTCACCTCCTTTCATTATAATTGTAACCTCCTTAGGTAAGTCATTTTATTTTTCATTCCCTTCACTTAAAGTAATCTCTTCTCCACAGATGGGGTCATCTACACCAGGTCCTCAATCAACCTCTTCTACATCTTCAACTTTGTTTTCTTCCTTCATGCCTTCAACAAGACATGTAGCTACTTCACTTCTTTGACCTCCAACCAAGGCATTCCACTCTACCTCTAGTTCTGCAATCTTTATTGGAGTTGATGAGAAAACAACCCACAGCTCCCAAGAACACTTGCATGCAAACACCTGTCACACAAAGAGAGAAGAAAAAGCTATGAAGGCCTGAACGCAAGGATCCATGAAAGATAAGACATTATTGATGTGCAAAAAAAAAAGTTGTAACTCAATAAAAATGAATGTGTTATGTTTACAAGAGAGGTCAATCCTTATACAAGGAGATCAAAACCCTAAAAGGAAACCTAGGTTGCATAATAATAATTAATAAAATAATTAATCATTATATGCCTAAAGTTGAGCTTAAGTAAAGAAAGAGGTAATAAGTGACTTAATAATTAAATCAATATGATTTAATTAATAAGAAAAATAACTTATTAGTCTAACACCCCCCTTAAGATAAACTTAGGGAGTAGCTAAAAACCTAGAACTACTACTGAAAGCAAATGGGTCCCGACAACAAAGGCCTGATCAGATACCCAAGTACAAAAGAGAGTCTCTATAAAGAAGAGAAATAGAGAAAACCACATGGGAAAAACTCTACTCCAAAAAGAGACATTCATACTAGATGAAGGAATGAAGAAGCCTCCAAAACTAGGGAATGTTCTAGAAAATAGGAACAAAGAATGAACATACAAAACATCATTGAAGCAAGAAGCTGCAAACTCTATCAAGAAGTAACTTCTGATTTAAAGAACATCCACTGAAATAAAACATGACTAGGTAGAGAAGACTGTAATCTACATGAGTGCCCTCAAAAGATAATACTTTAATCAGGAGGGAAACAAAGGAAAATAATTGAACTCAAAGATAAAGATGGTATAAAACACCAAAGCCTGAAGAGATGATCAATCAAAGATAGAAGTGTGCCTCCAAAAATAGGAATGAAAGAGTGTCCATATGGTAAATGATCCATCTCACTGGAATGCATAGGTACCTAGCCACTGCATCTGCCTAGTACATAGGAACAAATAATGAATACATAGCTCACTCCATTGAACCATGGAAGCAGAAGAACCAATAGTAGAAACCCCCCCCATAATGATGACAAGGGAGAGGTGACAGGTACACTAAAAATATTTTCCAATAAGAACTGTATCATGAAGAACCAAAAATATCGAAGGTTCAAAGAAAGTAAAAACACATATAAAGACATCTTGAGGCTAATGTCATGGAAGGAACACTCACGTGACAAAGGTAGATGGCAAACAAAGGCAAAAATCAAACCCCCCATGGAAATTTATAATGTAGTGGGAGTACAAAAGGAACAAAGATGTGCAAGATCCGAAGAATGCAATAGAATGACACTTTATCTCAGTGCGTTTGCATAAAAGAATGCTTACAAAAGATATATACAATTATCAAAGAAGAGCTAAGGTTGCTGAAACAAGAAGAACAACCGAAGAAGAGACATCCAATAAAAGGAAGAGATCCCTGGACCTGAAACATCCAAGATATTCACCAGAGTGTAGAAATGCAAAAAAATAAATAAAATATATTCGGAGAAGCATCTGGAAAAATGACTCGTAGCAATGGAAAGATCACAGAACAAGATTTCCAACAATATCTGGTTTGTAAGTTTAAATTTGTAGTTGTAAGTACATAGTCACATACATGTGCACATATGTGTATTTTATTACATAGGTACATATATAAATATATGACCATGTACTTACAACCACAAATATTTTCATACACATAAATATCTGCGAATGATTTAACATGAACTCTTAATTTTAAACAAGTAAACCCAAGTATGTGGCAATTGGTTTATGATTGAAACGTACAAAGTGGTTGCAAATTAAGTCATAACCATGGCACCCAAACGAAGGTAAAAGAAAGAAAATAATGGAATAGAAGTATAAGAGTAACTCATAGAGTACACTTTCCAGATACAAAGGTTAATGCAGAAGAAGTTTTGGTTGATGCTTTTGCTATCAATGCAAAAGAAGTTCTAGTTGATGCTCCTCATATCAATGAAGAAGATGGTGGATAGTTGAGGACATGGATGTTGCAATTAGCAGCATTGAAGAAGGTAAGATATTAGTGAGGTCTGCAACAAATAAGTGGAACATACCTACTTCCAGCTTGCGGGTGTGGCTGATGGGAACAATAGTCACCAAGAGGAGGGGACCTAAAATAGTTTTAAGTTTTGAAGAGGAGACATAAGTTGTGCAGTGGTGCAAGGACATCCAAGATATTGGGCATGGACTCCAAGTGTCTCAACTATAGTCAATTATTTTCTAGATTACCATGGGAAGGATTAACCCTTTTATCGATGGCTTACCAAGGAGATCATGGTGGAACAATTTTAGATGCTGCCACCCTAACTTGAAAATTAGAACAACTGAAGGAGTGGATGTAGTCAGGGATATAATGGTTCATTCTTGCATTGTAGCCTATTTTTTTGGCAACATGGAAAGTATATACAACCTAAACCACTATGACTCCAGTGAAATTTAGAACTGTGATGAAACATGCATGCAAGATGGAAGGAAATACAGTATGAGAGTAATTAAACAATTAAGAGCCAGAAACATCCTAGCTCTGATCTCAAAAATTAGGGAATGGCTCATTTTCCTTGGATGTGTGAGTGCAGTTGGGTTGAGCATACCTAGGTTTTACTTATTCAAAGCAAAGAGGCACATAAAAAATGACATTGTCAATTGCGAGCCTGGGGCATGCATGTCAATACAAGAACACACATGGATGACAAAGGAGTTGTTTATAAATTGGATGAAACACTTTACTAGAAGCATCCCCGACAAGGTCTCTCCCTCAAACAATGCGCTACTCATATTTGACGGTCACGATAACCACGTGGCATGGAGGACAATTGAAGAAGAAAGATGTCTAGGAATAGACATACTAACACTTCCAACAACCACAAGTTGCAACCATTGGATGTGAGTGTTTTTGTGCCTTTTAAAACATACTTCAAACAAAATAGGAACATGTGGATGGAAAACTACCCTCAGATTGATATTGTACGGGAAGAGTTGAGAACTCTAGCCAACAAATCATTCAATCTACCATTATTGTTGAGTAATGTAATGAGTGGGTTCTGTAAGAAAGACATTTCGACTTTCAACCGTTCTACCTTAGTCAATGATATGAGGCCAATTGAGGGTTTTGATGTAGAAGAAGATGACGATCAACCACAATCATATGAACCTCAACTGGAATTAGATGGTGTTACAAATGTAGTTTAAGGTGAGGGAGAGGCTATTGTGGTGGAGGTATTTATACAAATGAATGACAATGGTGAAAATGAAATTGATAATTTTGTGAGAAGGTACAATGATACCAATCAAGAGACAATAAATGATGCATCTGAGGGTCTGAACTTGCATCCACAACCATCCCAACCTGAAAAAATGATGAGAAGGCAACCAATAATGATACAATGGGTAGTGAAAATGGCTTGAGTTTTCCAACTCAAGCATCACAACCTGATTGGTTGCAAGAGGCAGACACTAATATCAGACAACCCATAAACAATGTTGATGAGGATGTATCCCTTCCAATTCCCTCACCACCATATGCAGACCTAACTGAGGGGGTTCACTACTTTACAAATGCCTTGAATTATGGTTAATTGGATAGTCAGGTGTGTGTTGATGAGATTGACACAAGTGACCATGATGCTAACTTTGTGCCATGCATGCCATATGACAGTGAACAACCAGCTACAAATATGAGAAAATTCCTCATACTTCCTATGCAAAGAATGTAACAATCTACACATGGAGCTCGTTTAGGGTTACTTTGTCTAAGAAAAAATTCATAGATACTCACATCAGATGAGTACATTGCACAACTTGAACAACATGCACAGATGAAGAAACAACTATAGGAGAACACACAATGCAAGGACTAGATTAGGGTGAGGAAAGATGAAAGAGAGGCAAATGCAAAAGCAACATAAATACTGAGGGTACAGATGAAAGAACAAAGAGTGGGAGAATCTGAGGAGAAATAAAAATGGGAAGAGGGGAAGGTACATCGAAAGGAACAACTCAAAAAAGAAAGAGAAGAAAACCGGAATATGCCTAAGATATGTAGAAGTAAGAAGGGAATAATAGTCAGTACCCCTATGAAAACTACAGTCCTAACTATTTCCAAAAGTACAGACATTACCATGTCCTAAATACAGTCAGTAGGCCTACCACACCTCTTCCCCCACAACACCCAACTTTTCTTGAGATGATGAATAGTCTTGTCCTTGCCTTAGGAAACATTAATGCACAACAAGTGCAAGCCCCTCAATCCTCATCACATATGAAAACTAATCCTGAACATAGTGACACATTTCTCTCTCAAATAGTCAATCTCATCCAGAACAATCCTAATCAACTTCCATCTCCTACAAGTGGAGGAGAGCGTATTGTCAATGGATAACACACTCCTCCATTTCTGGGATTTAAGGATACTTAAGGTCGAGTGTAGCCATTGTAAAATTTTGATTGACGTGGTTGCACTTTTTTGTCTTTGTGGTACTTAATTGCAATCATCTACATTGAAAGAGACAACGACTATGTTTTTGTTTATGGATAACCAAGGTGGTATTGTAGACATTGCAAAATTTGTAAGGTTGTGGCAAAACTATTTTTTGGTATGTTGTACTTAATTGTAATAATTTGATATGAAAAGAAACATGATAATTTCATACAATGTAAGTTTTGTGCCATATGATATAAGTAAACAATGTAATGTTGTTGTACTTTTAATAAGTGGAACCCAATTTGTACTTGTTGTGTATCCTTGTCTATATGTGAAGGAGAGTTTGAAAATGCATCTTGTATTACAAATTTTGATTTAATTTTTCCAACTTTATTTCTTTCACAACTCAACATTAAAGAGAAATACATATAGTTAATATTAAAGAGAAATGCATATAGTCAATGTTTAAATGCCAAGGCATATAGCCAATGATAACTTAACAATGCATATAGTCAATCTCATTGCATTCTTATAATCAATAAAAACTTAAGAATGCATATAGTTAATGCTTAAAGAGAAAGGCATCCAATCAATGACAACTTAACAATGCAACTAGTCAAATGCCCCTGTGCTCTTATACTCAATAAAAACTTAAGAATGCATACAGTTGATGACAAGGTAAAAATGCAAATTGGAGTACAAGATATTCGTAATAAAAATTGAGTAAGTTACATATGAGGTCAAAAAATAATAAAATAAACAATGAAAAATTAGAATACAAAATTGAATTGATTAAGCCTTGTATTTCATAAATTTGTAGATTTCCTCACCTGAGAAGGTGTTGAGAGGAAAAATAAGGGAGTAGGAAACATGATTAGGGAAAAGGTGCTTTGTTATTGTCACAAAATAGGATATGGATGATACAAGCATAATCTACATTATCAACAATTGGTAAACTATGATCAACAATGCATGAAATTTGGATATGCAAGTAGAAAAATTGCCCAAGAATGGATCATGTTCTATTATCATCCACAAACAACTGATGAATAAGTTATAACTTATCTTGTCAACATGTATGGAGAAAATCAACGACCTCTACTCGAATCCTCTCTCTCATAGGAATGGAGTATATATATCCAGGGAGCCACTAATATCCAAAATGAAGAGGAATGGTTGATTAATCATGCAACAACTATTTCACATTTTTTTGAGGGACCATATCCAGATCAATATTATGAATTTACAAATGATTTAAGTTATTATTCATTTCTTTTTAAAGTGCGAATTTTGTCCACTAAAACTAATATGATAAATCGATGTTTGTGAGGTAGTTTAGTCATTGTAAACTAGATCATATTACTGAACTTGAATGGTTGCATGCTTGGACAAGGAATTATCAGCCATTATGGATCTTTACAAGGTTTCAAGCAACTCAAGGAGGATAACTTTCACCCAACTCACCTCCTCAACCAATGCTACATGTTCGACACGGTCTCTATTGGAAAGAAAAGCTACCTCAACTATCAGAAGAATATTATCCTAAATGTGAATCTCCGTAATGGAAGCTATTAATGATATGAATGAGATAATGGAAGCGGTTGTTATAATTCAAACCTGATTTTTAATTGTCTACCCATGTCTATTTTTGAGAGAGAAATTAATCCACAGTGTCTCTTCTAATGGATGCTACCTATTTTTTGGATGATATATAATGATGATAATGGATGTTGGAATTAGGAGAGATAGGGTACTGAGAGGGGAGGGGTGAATCAGTACCCATAAAACTTTTACTGATAAACCTTTCAGATCTAAAACACCAAACATTAGTAACCTTGCAAAATAACTTGTATCTAATGCATGTATCATTCATCCATTCAACTTGATAAAGTAAATAATATGAAATCAACAATATAATAGTCCCATAACACAAGTATTTTGGTAACGCATAAACCCTTGTTAGAAGGTAAAAAATGCAGTGGGGATGACACCCACAAATTCTTCACTACTACAGATAGAAAAGGTTTGCCTGTTAGGGCTACAAGTGGTGATCACTTCTGGTGATCTTACCCTGCTACTAGTAACATATTAGATCAACTAGATCTACGTAGTGATAGGATTTTAGCAACACTACTTGAGTGTGCACTCGGTTAAGAGATTTACAAAAGACTGTCAAGTCTACTATGTTAGGAGATTTTACCAAAACTCTATTACAATGATTAGAAAGCAATAGGTACCTATCTGCTAATGACAAATAAGATTGTCTGATACAAATCAATAAAGTACTGAATGTATATCACCTTTACTGTGATGAATCTATGCTTTGAACTACTCGGTTAGCCTGCTCTGATTCTGCTAGAACTGATTTCCTCTAAATATTGTTCTGCTCTGTCAACTGATAATCTTGAAGGTTGGCTAGTGCTTCAAGTGCTTCTTCACTCATACATCAGTTCACATAAAAATAATGTAACATACAAATATATAGCATACTACTTTATGTCGCTTATACAAAATTAGGTTTCAACAACTTAGAGAAAAACCCTAAGATCTACGGTGTACAAAAATAACCTAGATCAAACAATTACATAAGATCATCATCGCATTAGATGAATATCTCAACAATAAATTATCCTCAATCTTGGTAAAACATTTTCTGATTTTGTTGTAACCATTTGCATAGATAAATGTGTCATTTCATATTCCTATGCCATTTTTAGTGATCCTTGGTAAACACTGTATAAACTGCTCAGTGATTATACTGATGCTCGGTGTTTACTATCTCTCGATATCAGTGTCTAATGCTCGGTAAGATTGTTTGGTGCTCGGTATGAAGACTTAACTGACTGGCTTGTATTGCTTATAGTTACCGACTAGGTTCATATAAGTAACCGACCAATGTCTTTGACTTCCTTTGATACTAATGACAATCATTAATGCTCAATAGAGATAAAAAATGGAAACATATTATAATTAGAACTTTATATGGTGTTGTGTTGTATCCTTGTCTATTTTTTGGACACATTGGTTCATAGTGTTAATCTCATAATGGAACCTACCTATTGATGCAATGGTTATAATTGATGTGATGGAAGGAGTTTCTATAATGAATTTAGACTTATGTTTTCATATGGAGGATTGTTATCTCAATATTATGAATAGTACATAATTGTGTCCATAATTAATTAGCAACTATTACACATTCTTAATTAATGCAAGTACATAATTAATTCAAGTGCTTCAATAATTAAGTGACCACAAGATTTTTGTTATCAAAGTGAGTACTATAGAAAGTGCATCGGAATCCAAGTATGAAATGTGCATTGTGATCTTGCAAGGGCATCAGAAGGCACCCTAAGATTAAGAACTATAAAATGAATGAGCAATAGATAAATTGAAGTATTCAATAGAGTTCAAAAAGAACAATTGAATAGATTTCAAAGAATGCAACAATGCCCCCTTTTTGATATTAATGCCAAATAGAAAAGTGTATACTTACAACTTGTCAAAAATGTGCTGATGGGTTTTCTTCAACGACTCCAAGAGGTTTTCCCATTCCTCTTTCAAGTTGGTGAGAGAAATGTGCTCAAGATCAACTTGTGTATGCATATCAAAAATGTTTTCCAATGTAGAAATCTCTGGTGTTGCAACAAGCATTTGTGCCCTGACAATATGTTTTTTAAAAAATTTCAGGTATGGAAGAAGTTCTGTCTGCAACTTAGTAACCTGATCAGTTATCCGCTCTTCTTACTTCTTGAGATCTGCTATCAACTGCCTGAGTTCTTGAAATCTGAGTATATGCTTTGAAAAGCTTGTGGCTCGGTTGTAGCTACATTTGCACTGACTGTGATTTCATTCTCAAATTGTGTAATCTTTTCACTGATCTCTCCAATGAATGTTCCAACAGTGCATAGCTTAAACAAGATTTGGAAAATAGAATTAGTAATACAATGAATCTCAGTTATTACCTCTGAAAGTTTAACCTTGTTAATAGCCACTTCTTGACTAATTCTCTTGGCAAGTTTATCTTGAATCTTGGATTCTACCCTTTCCTCTATTCTTTTGTCAGCTTCAATATCTGGTTCATTTATCTTCTCAGTAAGTGTTACAAGTTGATCCATGGTCAGAGTATCTTCATCTATGTTCACCTAAGGTACTACTTGTTGTAAGATATCCTAAACATTTTCTAATACTTCCTTGTTCTTATTCTCTTGCTTCAGCTTCTCTTGTGCTGCTTTTCATGTACATAATTCCACATATTTTCTCAATTCCTCAGAGCTAAGGGTCCTCGGGTCATAGTCAAGTATCACAATGACTTCATCTAAAGTGATTGGCTCTTTTCCTTTCTTCTTCTTCTTCTCTGGTGCAAGTGGTGACTTCTTGGAAATGGTGACAACAACTTTGTCTTCTACCCTCGGAGCGTTCTGCCCGGTTGACACACTATCTTCCTTCTTCTGCTCCTCGGTAACCTGTGTGTTGGTTGAATGAGGTGGAACCTCAGATGTGGTGTCAGGTGGGGTATCATCAGTTTCTTTAGGCTCTTCTTGAGCCTTCATTTCTATTTCAGTGGCCTCTTTTCCTTCAGGGTCATTTGTCTCTGTAGGTATCTTGGTGCTTTGTTCCCCTATTGTATCTTTAGGTTTCTCAGGGTCTGAGCCATCAGGTTGTTCCTGAGATAGAATCTCTACGGCTTCAACAAGTATAGGAAGCTCACCTGGTAGTGATGGAAATGCACACTCGGTAACTTGTGCTTCATTCTATGTGTTGTCTTGTACATTATTCACATCATCATCTTCATCCTTGTCATTTGTATCCTCAATCTGAATCACTTCTAGATTTGGTGCATCCTGTGAACTTTTCTTGATTTCTTGAATAATTGTTGTATCAATTACCTCAGTAAGTGATACCTTTGACTCTTTAATCTTCTTTACTACATTATCCTCAATGAATATTCCTTTA
The DNA here is from genome assembly GCA_027943335.1 of Chamaecyparis obtusa. Classification (NCBI taxonomy): domain Eukaryota; kingdom Viridiplantae; phylum Streptophyta; class Pinopsida; order Cupressales; family Cupressaceae; genus Chamaecyparis; species Chamaecyparis obtusa. Next base: position 2,450,710 of record BSBK01001540.1, on the reverse strand, counting down.
ACTTTTGAATTCTGTCTCTTTTTAGACAAATTTTGAAATGCAATTTTCTCATTTTTCTCTCTGACAGCTAAAAGTGAACTCCAGATAAGTTGACTAGTCTCATCAAGATCTACTAGATTCTCATCTATTATTTGCATAGCTCGGTGCTTGACTTTGAATCTCTACACATAAGTATCCATAAGCTCTTTAATCTTATCAAGAGATAAGTCTAGTGTAATTGATACAAGGGCTTGTTCCCTCATCCTTTTCTCGGTGTCCAAGGCATATGACCACTTTTGATTTATTCGGTCCTCTAATGTCTTGGGAAGTGATAGTTCAAACTCTAGTGGAACTTGTTTGAAGTGTATCATCATCTAGATGATTGCTTCCTCAATTTTGTTTTGGTCTTCATTTGACATGCTATCAAACTTACTGAGTTCTATATTTGCAAGATTTCCATTCTTGATTATATCTACAACAACCTCATCTATTGACCTATTCTTATTACTGACAACCTTGAATTGATTGTTGTCATCTTCGTCATCCTCAAGGTCTTCTTTGTTTCTTATTAGTTTTCTCCTTTTCTTTGGTGCATCTGCTACAGCCTTGGGTCCTTTCTTTACATAAGTCTTTGTCGGTGTAGCAGCCTTTCATTTTTCTGCCTTCACAACTACCTTCTTTTGTGGTGGTGAAGCTGCAGTTGATGACCTTGTGTGTGCACCTGTTTGCACTGGCAACTGCCTCTTCTTTGGAGCTTGAGTGGGAGAAATTGGTATTGGTTCTTGTTCTTATTTGAACTCAGTTTCTTCATTGTCTTATGGTTTGTTAGCCAACATTAATTGACCTTTGGTTGCAGTCTCAACCGATGACTCCTTAGATGAGTCAGATTCATTCCCAAACTTCTCAGATAAAAACTTCTTCATTTTCTTTGCTTTCCTTGTCATTTTAGTGATGACCAAACCTATTTTAATTCTAGTCTTAGCTTCTTCAAAGGTTCCAAACCTTTTAGCCTTTGTGTCCTTCGGTAATGCTAGCAGTGCCTTAATAGATTTCAAACCAAAATTGTGATCCATTTCATAGCCCATGGGTGCTAGCCATTTTATTCTTGGCTCAACTACTTTAATTATAGTGTGGTCAGTGTTCACTAAGAAATAAATGTCCATCTCATATTTTTCAACCAATGAACTCAAAATTCTACTTCTTAAATTCGTCTTTACTTTAAAATCTTCAAAATAACTATCTATAACATTCTCAGCATTATCTCCCAGACCTTTCATAATCTCAAAAATTTGTGAAGTGATCGGTGTATCATCTATCCAATTAGTGTGACCGACAAAGGGATATAATTTCTGGAGATAGAAAAATAAACATACAAGTAATGATCCAAACTTACAGGTATTGGATTTTTGTGTCCTGATTGTTTTCATGTTTTCTTCAACTTGTCTCAGTAGCAGCTCGACAAGGTCTGTCTGATGACCCTTCTTTATCAATTTGTGAGCCATGTCAACTGCACTACATGGTACATTATTTTCTCTGCTTGATTGAAATATCTTGTACCTAATTACATGCACTGTGAACTTAACTTCAGGATCCACAATTGATGAAATTTTTAGTGCTCTACCATCCCATGTTGTGCCAGTATTCTTTTCAACATCAACTCAGGATGAGCTTCGAAATGCTTTGGATTTATCAGTAGTAGGGTAACTAGTAACCCTGCTAATCATTCTTTTTGTAACCTTGATTGGTTTGTCTAGCCAGAATGTGCCCTCATGATAGCGGCTCAACACAACCCTAATCCATTCATTTTTAAAATTCTTTGGGAAATTTAGGGCATTGGTAAGACCAAGTGATTCAACAATTTAGTGCTCTGGTTTTAGTTCTATTTTCTCATTACAAAGTGCCTGATACGCAACATACATATCAAAATCACCTATTTCCCCAATTTTATAGTGTATGTATGATCATATGTCTTCAGTTAATAAAACCCTAGGTGGGATGCTTGGAAAAGCACTCACTGAATCTGTTTTCAATGCAACTTCAGGGTGCAACTTATAAGGTGGTTCCTTGTAGTTTGCTGAACCTATTAGATTAACTTCTTCATCCACAACTTTAAAAGAGCTCGCAGTAGATGCCATTTCAATAAACTAGGTTTTCTGATAAGTACGAGAAATATGCTCGGTAGGGTTTCAACTTACTCGAAATGTATCGAAAAGTGTGCTTAGTTCGATCTGCAACTTCTCTAATTTTCTTGAAAGATTCTTACTGAAACTCGCTCTATGAAATTTTAGCTCTCTAAAATTGCAATGTGAAACATAAACTCTGTCTTCCGCATATTTATAGAATTTTTGATATTTTCACTCAAAACTTTATGCAATAAATGCTTGACCTACTTTCCAGTCCATGACAACTGTCAGCTTGGTGACAGCTACAATATTTCATCATCTTGGTTAACACAAGACTTCTTTTCTTGGTTCATACTATTATTCAGTTAACCTTGAATAGTGATTACCGACGGGTAACCAATGCTCGGTCTAACTTTTACCGACTGTGTAACTTTTTTAGCTCAAAACATATAAACCATAATGTATCTTTATTCATGTAGATTTGGTATGTGCACAACATATATAAGGAAATATATGTAAAATGTGATCATTTTGAAATGTTAGTCCCGTACATACCTATATCACCTTAGGTGGAGGTATCGATGTCACCCAATCTAGTGGACGAGGTTTCACCGACAACATTACTTGACTAGGCATTCTCATTAGATGCCTTCTTCCACATGCTATTCCTTATTCTCATGATATTTGCAATAGTTTTTCCACTCTCAAATACATGACTTTCTTCTGGTGCTCGGTCTCTATAGTCTTTGCTTAAATGACTGACCTTATGACAATGCAAACATGCCATTCCAGTGCTTGTCTAGCTTCTTGATTGTCCAACCCATCTTTTCCTATTACAATTTGCTATAATGTGCCCATATCTACCACATACAACATAGTTAGCCGATGCGTTATAATCCCAAACATAAGAATTACCTTGTCTCTTCATTTGATAAGGCTTGCATTGTGTCTTCTACCTAGGAGTCCATACTTGCTTCATTTTTGCCTTACACTCTCGTGCAGTGTGTCCATGATTATTACAAGTATAACATAACTTCTCCATAGTAGTATTCTTAGCATTCTATTTAGCTCTACATTCATAAGCTTGATGACCATACTTTCCACAATAGTAGCAATATCCATTAAACTTAGGAGTGATAGGAGGTTTACCTTGTGCTTTGCTTCTACATACATTAGATGTATGTCCCGGTTTGCCACAGTGATAACATGTCAACACTTTAGGTCTTTAATTTTGATTGTTGTTGACCTGTTCAGCTTGTTGTGATGATTCTCCATCACCGATATAACCTAATCCAGCTCTACTTCCAAATCTTCTTTGATTAATCAAAAAATCATCAATCTTCTTGGAATTGTTCTCAGCTAGCCTCATCATCTCATTATGTTTTTTTTTTGTCTTTATTTCACTTCTCATTTTTTCATTCTCTTCTTTGAGTATTGCAACATCTCCAAGTCTTCTAGACAATTCTCCATTCACTCGGTTGACTTCTTGATTCACACTCATCATCTGATTAGATACTTGAAAGTGATGATCAGTGAGTCTTTGTATCTCACTCTCTTTAGCTTGTAGTTGTTCAGTTGTCTGTCTTCAGTCTTCAATAGCCAGATTCCTTTCTTGCTCAGCCTGTCTAGCATTGTTCATTATTTCTACCATTCTCACCATCTGAGATTCTTAACCAATTTGCAGTGCTTTCACTTGTTTGGTTAAATGCTGATTCTTCTCAGACAAGTCAGAGATTATACTTTCAGATCCATCAGGAATACTCCCTGAACTAGATCCAATGTGGTCAAATATATCATCAATTGCTTCTTCATGGTAGCCAATCTCATTTTGCAAAATAGCTAGGTTCTTCCTTTCAACCAGTAATTTCTTCAGTCCTTCCTTGGCTTGCTTATACTATTCAACAAACATCTGCATTTGAATCTTTTGATTCTCAATAGTCTTATCTAACTTATACCTCTCCATGACTTAGATCTTTACCCTTTAGTGGTTAAAATTTCCAATAAGAGAACTGTACTCTGATACCAATTGTTGGAATTAGGAGAGATTGGGTACTGAGAGGGGAGGGGTGAATCAGTGCCCACAAAAATTTTACTTATAAACCTTTCAGATCTAAAACACCAAATAGTAGTAACCTTGCAAAATAACTTGTATCTAATGCATGTATCATTCATCCATTCAACTTGAGAAAGTAAATAATATGAAATCAACAATATAACAGTCCCATAACACAAGTATTTTGGTAATGCATAAATCTTTTTTAGAAGGTAAAAACTGCAGTGGGGATGACACCCACAAATTCTTCACTACTACAGATAGAAAAGGTTTTCCTATTAGGGCTACAAGTGGTGATCACTTCTGGTGATCTTACCCTATTAGGAGTAACATATTAGATCAGCTAGATCTATCTAGTGATAGGATTTTAGCAACACTACTTGAGTGTGCTTTTGGTTAAGATATTTACAAAAGACTGTCAAGTCTACTATGTTAGGAGATTTTACCAAAACTCTATTACAATGATTAGAAAGCAATAGGTAACTATCTGCTAATGACAACTTAGATTGTCTGATATAGATTAATAAAGTACTGAATGTATATCACCTTTACTGTGATGAATCTCTGCTCTAAACTGCTCGGTTAGCCTGTTCTGATTCTGCTCAATCTGATTTCCTTTGAATACTATTTTTCTCTATGAACTGATAATCTTGAAGGTTGGCTAGTGCTTCAAGTGCTTCTTCACTCATACATCAGCTCACATAAAAAATAATGTAACATACAAATATATAGCATACTACTTTATGCCGCTTATACAAAATTAGGTTTCAACAACTTAGAGAAAAACCCTAAGATCTACGGTGCACAAAAATAACCTAGATCAAAAAATTACATAAGATCATCATCGCATTAGATGAATATCTCAACAATAAATTATCCTCGATCTTGGTAAAACATTTTTTGATTTTGTTGTAATCATTTGCATAGATAGATGCGCCATTTCTGATTCCTATGTCATTTCCTGTGATCTTCAATAAACACTGTATAAACTACTTGGTGATTATACTGATGCTCGGTGTTTACTGTCTGTCAGTATCAGTGTCTGATGCTTGGTAAGACTGTTTGGTGCTCGGTATGAAGACTTAACAGACTGGCTTGTATTGCTTACAGTTACCGACTAGGTTCATATAAGTAACTGACCAATGTCTTTGACTTCCTTTGATACCAATGACAATCATTAATACTCAATAGAGATAACAAATGGAAACATATTATAATTGGAACTTTATATGGTGTTGTGTTGTATCCTTGTCTATTTGTTGGACACATTGGTTCATAGTGTTAATCTCATAATGGAACCTACCTATTGATGCAATGGTTATAATTGATGTGATGGAAGGAGTTTCTATAATGAATTTAGACTTATGTTTTCATATGGAGGATTGTTGTCTCAATATTATGAATAGTACATAATTGTGTCCATAATTAATTAGCAACTATTACACATTCTTAATTAATGCAAGTACATAATTAATTCAAGTGCTTCAATAATTAAGTGACCACAAGATTTTTGTTATCAAAGTGAGTACTATAGAAAGTGCATTGGAATCCAAGTATGAAATGTGCATTGTGATCTTGCAAGGGCATCAGGAGGCACCCTAAGATTAAGAACTATAAATGAATGAGCAATAGATAAATTGAAGTATTCAATAGAGTTCAAAAAGAAAAATTGAATAGAATTCAAAGAATGCAACAACACACAATTATCAACTATTAAAAAAAGAGTAGACTTCTTTATTTCAATATCAAAAATATAATTAACAAATAGTAAGCTAAATTGACTGATAACATGAACTTTTGGAATATTAGCAATTGATAAAATGAAGTTGACAACATTAACTAACAATGTTGTAGAGATAATAATATTTAAAAAAAATTGAAATGAACACTTCAAAATACGAAAAAAATACTCCTTTTGTTCATAGCCTTAGTAAAGTCAATAAGAATTTACCTATGTGAAGTTGGTTCCTTCTATGGAGCAGTTTTAATTTGTTACAACTTTACTTGCCAAACAGGGAGTGATGGAAGCATGAAATAAAATAAGATACATGTATATTATGACATAAAGTATAATATTATAACACTGTAAGATCAAGATTTCCCAATTCAAATTGGAGTGTTCACAAACACAAATAAAGGACATGATGTCATCCATGCACCAAGGTGAACCTTCAATGAATCCCATACCTACAAAATAAGTTGTAAGTACCGAAGCCTCATAACATTTGACCTATGTTTAATACTACATAAATGTGCATTATGTCTACTACAACACATTCCACCCGCAATGGAAACATAGTGCATAAATATCAACCCACTTGGACAAAAGATATACAAGGGCAAGCCATGTACACAAACAAACTCAGAAGTTCTATCATCCATTTGGGCCTTGAGACACCATTTTTTTATATGGGTGGTTATTCATATATAGTGAGCCATGTTGGTCCAATGAGCGTGTGGTGCACAATTCACCTTTTCATTTGAATCATGTTTAATACTACATAATTGTGCGCTATCTACAAATAAAAAAAATTAATTGGAGTGTTGAGAAACATAATTAGATGGACCTGATATCATCCACACACCCTTCTCAAGTATTCACTACCTCACATACCTACAAAATTTTGTAACAACTAGTGGAAGTAACAATTTCACATAAATTTATCATTCAAATAATGCAAGCATGACATTATAAGACAATATAAAAGTACTTGATTTATCACCCAAAATAGAGTGGAAAAGAATGAATAATTTCATACTGCACTTGATTTCCATTTGTTTTTGATTCCTACATTGGATTCATCAATTCAATTTTGTATTTCAATTTGTCATTGTTTCTATTCATTTATTAGTGAGATCCTATGTAAGAGTAATGATCAACACATACATACATACACACACACACACACATCCATACATACATACATACATACATACATACATATGCATGCATGCATACATACATACATACATACATACACAAATACATACACACACACACACATACACACAAATAAATATATCTATGTACCCTTAGATATCTATGCACAATGTCATACATATCTATAGATACATATGTATAGGGTTCTATTTAATATGCATTTTTAAGTTGTCATTGACTCTATGCCTTTATCTTGAAATATGGAGTATATGCATTTCTCTTTAAACATTGAGTCTATGGATTTCTCTTTAAACGTGGATTCTATACATTTATCTTGAAATAGTCTAATTTGAAGGCATGTAAGTAACGCATACAAAGAGAACATGAAATAGCTTGATTGATTAAAACACGATATAAATTACTGAAAATAATGTAATGTGAGAAAATGAATTATGAATGCAGGTAGAATAATGCAGATTGTCAACACTTTAGTAATTGAAAACTATAAACTTTGAATGCATGTAACTCACTAAAAATGTAAATACAACGAACTAACATAAGTAACACATACAATGAACCCTAGGTTGATTTTTGAAAGAATGACATAAGTAACTAAAAATCGTGCAATGTGAGAACATGACAATTGAATGCCTCTAAGTAATGCATAGTTTGAGAACATAAGATAACTATATCAATGAGCATCAAAAGACACCCGACAATTAAGGGTCCTATAAAAAATCTTGAAAATAGAAAGGATTGTAAGTCACCACTTCCTTATCTTCAATTGAGTTCATGTCAACTTAGTTTGTGTTTATTCTTCTCAATTACTATCACCAAGGGATCCGCATTAGGAAAACAACAATGCATAATCTTTTTTGTATATAAATTGGTGGCTTGTAGCCTTTCTATTCTCCACAAAAAGTATGACATCCCTATTTGTAGGAAAATTTTTATGCCTTCTTTGAAAATGAACAATGAAAATATAAATATATAATAAAACATTTTTTTACTGTATAAGCAATTGAAGACAACAAGATTTCATGATTAAACTAGCACTTTAAATAGTATTCAAATATGATTAAACATGTAGATTTAAAAATTTTGATCATTAAAGATCCCACTAAACATATTTGAAAATGATTAAACTAGTAGATTTAACAATGTTGATCATTATACATCCCTCTTGTATATGCTAGCTATGCATTGTACTCCTGAGCAGTTCAGATGTTTTGAATGAAATAGTTCAGCAATCCAATTGCTTCATAAATTTTCTCTAAATCTTCACGAAAGTGCAGTGGTACTCTCGACCCATGCCTTTGAAATACAATGTCAAATTTTTCATCCTCATTATATACTATATCCTGCATAAATACTTTCAATATGATTCTCATCCCTTTTTTTCCCTCAACATTGATTGGCGGACAATTCTTGCCACATATGCATCACCACTATACATGTCGTATGACTTGATGGTCTCCTCCAAAGTATTCCCCAGAAGGAATCATTCATCAACATAAGACTCTACAATTCATCTTAGGTAAAAAATGGACTACAACAAGTCCATGCACTATGACATAAAGATAGATACAAGCTGCGTTGGATATATGCACCACCTCTCTTCAACAATAAGGTCTTTTCTGTCGAATTCAACAATAGCATCTTAAAAATTAATGCAATGAGTATTTTTAAACCACACCATGGAAGAATCCTTAGATAGAATGAAGTCTATAGGTTGTTCCCCTTACATAATAGGGATTCTGATATGGTAGTTTTTGGGCTTCGAATCCATTAATCCAGAGAATTTACCCTTTAGATATGATTGATAATTAGTGAACAACATTTACCCTATAGATATGAGAGGTAAACCTTTGATTATAATTTTCATACTTCATAATGCTTACCTTTAATAAATGAACTAGAAAATATAATCAAACTATTTTTACCGTATAAACAATTGAATACAACAACATTTAAATGATTAAAATAATAGTTTTAATAAAATTGGAATATGATTTAACTAGCATATTTAAAAATGTTAATTTTTAAAGGTTCCACTAAACATAGGCATATGAGTATTTTAGGACTACTCAAAGTAGTACGAAATAATGATAGAAAAATGATATTTTCCTAGCAAAATTAAGTACAACTTTGAGTAATCCTCCAAAGATACTGTAACCAATGTGATGAGCCATATTAATGGCATGGTTTATGATGTTTTTTTGTGACTTGTTAGGGTGTTTTTACATGGTTTCATGCAAACTTGAGTGATTTTATGTATGGTTTTTATATGTGCATTGTCAATACTTTCAAATACTCTATAGTTCAACAAGATATGTGATTTAAAGAGTTTATGGTTAAAACTTGTGAATTGAATAAGACAGATGAATTAAGTATATATGTGTGTGTGTGTGTTATTTAATGTTCATCTCCCTTAAGTTATTTTGGGTTAGGATTCCTGCAACCACGTATCATGCAAGAGTTATATAATGAAATAATGTCTTTCTGATTTAAATGATGTAAATATATATGTTTCAAATTTGGCATGTGTTACTAACTCCATGCAGGAACAAGTAGATGGCACATTCATTTGGGCAACATGGTAGATTTGATAAGGTCAATGCTGTAGTTGAAACAATAAAGGCGTAACTACACATTGCTCTCCTTTGTAGCAGTCAACCAATTTCTCATTATACTTGGACGCAGATCTAGAAGCACGACCTGCTATATTCTTGGAAGACTTGTTCCCGAAAGTCATTGATTTTGTTGTGTAACATTATGAATCTTAATTGATCCTCAATGTTGGAGTGATTGTAGTTTTAGGAGTTAGTTTCTTAGCATTTTCTTATAAATAAGTTGTTGACATAACTTTTAGAGATTAGAGAAAATTAGGAAAGTTACTGTAATTCTGTAAACAACAAATAGAATTCACTTCTATTTTATTTCAAGTGTACCTTTCAAAGAATGAATAGAATGCACTTTGCAAGTTCTATCTTTTTATCTTGATCATATCCTATTCACTCATCCAAGGGGGTCCACTTGGTGAGTGAATTCTATTGTTAGTTAGTATCTATTTCATGCTTTCCTAGATTTAGAGAGAATTTTGTTGTTCTTGCAGTTGTTGACAACAGAACTAACAGAATGTTCCTATAGCAAAGGCAGATAGAGTAGTACCTATCTATCATTTGTTTTCAGTAGATTAAACTTGTTCCTTTACCCTAGCTTAGCATTTCAAGCTTTTAAGTATTTTAAATTCAATAGTCTAGATGAGTGAAAATTAGGATGATTTAGAGCATATACTTTGTAGACACTATTTCAAGTCTACGTCCCTAGCTGATATTGTAAATGGGTTAAATGAGTTAATTAGTTGTTGTTTAAGATGTCCAATCTTGAATGAATGAGTATTATGCTCTAAGTATCTAAATCATTTATTTGGATGATCATTTTTGGTGCTATTGTCAGGGATGGTGTTAATCTAAACTTATTCTAAGGGTCATTTTTCCCAAATCTTTCTTAATATAGGTCCTAGTTTGAATTAAATTTTATGCATAGAAGAAGAGACCACCTTGGAAGATTTCTCCCTCATAATGTTCTCTTAGTTTCTAAAGAAATATTACCCCCTAAGCAGGAAAATCCCCAAGAACTTGACTGTGAAGAGAATCAACCATTTGAGAATCCATTTGCTGACCTACATCAAACCAATCCAACACCACCACCTCTAGAACATGAATATCAGGAGAATTCCTAGGCCCTTGTTATTTTTAGAGGATGAACCATAGCTCCAAATCCTCCAAGGATGGCATTTCCCACCTTTCCCTTTCCTATTATTGACCTGCGTGATAATAAAAATCTCAAGAATATTCCTGCTTCAGTACTTTCAAATTTCTATGGCTTGATTACTAAAGACCCTAGGAGACCTTCCTTTTTGAATTTGATATCCTTTGTAGAAGTTATGACTATACAAAAAATGCTCATAAGTTGAAGTTGTTTCCATCTACTTTGAAAGAGGTAACACTGAGGTGGTTCATGGGTCTAGGAGCCAATGCTGTAAGAGACTGGAATGAAATGAAAAATTCATTCCTGGAGAAATATAAAGAGTATTGTTAGGGTAGTGATATGAAAGGTGATGACATTTTTAAAATGGCACAAAAAGATGAAGAAATGCTTGAGGATTATATTGCAAGATTCTTGTTTAGCCTCTAGAAAAACACTCAACATACTTTGAATGAAGAATCCATGAAGCATCTCTTTTTACGAGGCATTAATGAGTATTTTATGGAAGCTCTCAACTTGATATCTAGGGGAGATATCACTCAAGCTACTTGGGATGACATTAAGAGGATATGTCTTAATTAATCTAGAGCTACAATGAAGAAAGGAAGAGGGTTCATACAATCAAGTAGAATAACTAATGGTGTTGGTGTCTCAAAGATGGAGATATCTAATCTCTTGTATGATTTCAAGCAAGACATCATTAATAATGTAGCCACCTAGCTAGATACCATGCAAGCCAAGAAGAAGCATGAAAAAGTAGAGGCTATGTTAGCTGAATTGTATTTCCATTGTAAGGAAAAGAAAATAAACTGCAAATGAAAAATAGTTGCATTCTTGGAGACTCAGTCGATGCCAATTGAATTAAAGGCTATTGATGAGAATGGAGAGGTCTTTTATGTTTCTCAATGGAGACCATGGGCCCAGAGATAAGGTATGCCTCCCGACCCTTTGCACAATTTTGGTTTTAATAATAATCAATGGCAAAACCAAAATTCTTAGAATTTTGGTCCCAAAGGTCAAAATTGGAATAACAATTGGTCTTATCAAACTCAACCACAATGGAGTAACCAACATTGGAAAAATCAACTTCCTCCTAATCCGTGGCAACAACCCAATCAAAATTGGCAGCAAAATAACCAATGGCAGCCTCCACAAGGTAACTGGAAATAGTCACCCCAATGGGGTCTAAATCATCCTAGTCAACCTAATCAACAATCCCTTATGCCACCTTCTCAGCATTAAGCTATAATGCCTCCACCTCCTACAACCCATGCAAGCCCTCAAAAGAAAACTCATCTTCCTGCGCAACCTTCACCAAATCCTAATAACAGGCAATCCAATCAGCAACAAACTTATTCCATTGTGGTAAATGATATTCACTTGAAATTAGGAGCTACATAACCTACACCAAAAGGTCCTGTTATAACTAAAGTTACCACTAAGAATGATAACCATGAGAAAGAACCTACTACTCCTACACAACCTACTTTAGTAACTAAGGATCCATCATTTCCTTAGAGGCTTACACAGTCTGTGACCCCAAAAGAAAGTCTGGTTGCAACTGATCTCATCAACCAGCACAAGAAAATGACTGTGCAAATTCCTTTGTTAGATGCCCTTAAGGAAGTCCCAGTATATAATAAGGCTATCAAAGAAGCTTTCCTTAAGAAACCTGGTCAAAAGAAGAAAGACCCCAAGACTGTTCATGTTCTTAGAAAACTTTTCGATCTTATGTTTAGCAATGTCATTGTACCTAAATATTTTGATCCAGGTAGCCTTGTTGTTAATATTTACATTAATGGTATTCAGATCTAGAATTTTTTGATTAACTTAGGAGCATCCATTAGTGTAATTACTAGGGAAGTCTTGTTAAGGCTTAACATCATTGGCTTAAGAGAAACTCCCACAATCCTTCAGTTAGCTGACAATTCTACTGTAAGGCCTAATGGCATGGTAGAGGATATAGTTTTAACACTTGATTCATTAGACTATCCCTCAGACTTTGTGATCTTATCTCCCAAAGCTACTCTAGGTGGTTATCCTTTAATCTTGGGAAGACCTTGGTTGGCCACCATAGATGCTTTCATAGCTTGCTGCTCTAGAAAGATGACTATATCAGATGGAGTTAGTACTAAAAAGTTGACTTTATATTCTCTTGCTAAACCTCAGATGGAACTTGATCAACTTGTTTGGCCCGACCTTGGTGACATTGAACTAGAGGTAAATTCAATACATCAGTTAATGGTTATAGAGAGGAATACATTTATGATATCCCAAGAAGAAGATGACATACTTGTTTCCATTCTCACCAAAATGAACCATTTTCATGTACTATTCCTAATTGTTCTTTGCAGACTATACTACCTCCAAAAATCTCACCTCAACTTCCCGCAACAATTGATTACCTTCATACATTGCTACCACATGAGATTGAGTCACCTTCATTTGCAAAGGTCATCATGTTGGATAAAATAGTCAAAGTAGAAATTTCCCCAGGTAGAGAGTTGAATGTTAACAAGAACCTTACTCCTGAACATTCAACACAAATTCTCAAACTCCTACAAGATAGCCAACAAGCTTTTGCCTGGGATTACACATATATGAAGGGATTGGATCCAAGGCTTTGTACCCACCAAATTTACATTAGTCCTGATTGTAAACCTGCCAGACAACCTCAAAGAAGAATCAACCTAGCACTAAGAGACATAGTTAAAACTGAATTGTAGAAATTACTTGATGCTGGTTTTATTTATCCCATTTCTAATAGTCAATGGGTCTCACCATTGGCCATAGTTCCCAAGAAATGTGGAAAATGGAGGGTGTGTGTGGATTATAGGGAATTGAATATAACAAAAAATAAGGACCACTTTCCATTGCCATTTATTGATCAAGTCCTGGATAACCTATTTGGCAAAAAGTACTTTTCATTTTTGGATCGATTTAGTGGATACAACCAAATAAAAATAGCACTCGAGGACCAAGACAAGAAAAAATTTAGATGCCCATGGGGAGCTTTTGCATATTCTGTCTTACCTTTTGGATTGTGTAATGCATCGGCTACATTTCAAAGAGCAGTGATTAGTATTTTTTCTGACATATCTATTGATTGTGTGGAAATATACATGGACAAATTTACTGCATATGGATCCACATTTGAGGAGGCTCATGACAACTTAGACAAAGTCCTTAAAAGATTCCAAGAACACAATCTCTCTCTTATCAGTGAAAAGTACTATATGACGATGGAAGGATCTATTTTAGGACACTATCTTTCATCATTTGGAATTTAGGTTGTTCCAGCCAAAATAGAAGTCATTAACACACTTCCCATGCTAAAAAAGAAGAAATATGTTCAAAGTTTTCTAGGCCATGACGGTTACTATAGGAGATTTATCAAATATTTTAGTCAAATTGCAGCTCCATTGTACAATCACTTAAAGAAACAATCAGACTTTGAGTGGACTGGGTATTGTGAACAATCATTCCAATAGTTGAAGGATGTCTTGACTAAAACATCTATCTTGAGAGGACCTGATTGGAATTTTCCATTTCATATCCACACAGATGCATCAGAATATGCTATAGGAGTAGTGCTTGGGCAGAAGGAGGGAATAGTAGAGCATGTCGTATATTACATAAGAAAGAATCTACATGGTCCTGAGCTAAATTACACTATCACTGAGAAGGAATTATTAATAGTTTTATATGCACTCGATAAATTTAGACACTGCATTACTATTTATAAAGTATTTGTGCATACACATCACTCAAAAATCAAATACCCAATGAACAAACCTACCATCTCAGGAAGGTTAGCCGGATGGTTACTCCACATGTAGGAATTTGATATCAAAGTCATTGATAAACCCATGAAAGCTAATGTGGTAGCTGATTTCCTGTCCAGATTGCATGTTCCTAATGATCCTACAACTATAGATGACAACTTTCCTGAATTATTAATAGTTATATATGCACTCGATAAATTTAGACACTACATTACTATTTATAAAGTATTTGTGCATACACATCACTCAACAATCAAATACCCAATGAACAAACTTACCATCTCGGGAAGGTTAGCTAGATGGTTACTCTACATGTACGAATTTGATATTTAAACCCATGAAAGCTAATGTGGTAGCCGATTTCCTGTCCAGATTTCATGTTCCTAATGATCCTACAACTATAGATGACAACTTTCTTGAATTATTAACAGTTATATATGCACTCGATAAATTTAGACACTGCATTACTGTTTATAAAGTATTTGTGCATACACATCACTCAACAATCAAATACCCGATGAACAAACCTACCATCTTAGGAAGGTTAGCCAGATGGTTACTCCTCATGTAGGAATTTGATATCAATTTCATTGATAAACCCATGAAAGCTAATGTGGTAGCCAATTTTATGTCTAGATTGCACGTTCCTAATGATCCTACAACTATAGATGACAACTTTCTTGATGAACACATGTTCTTTATTATCACTCATAATCCATGGTATGCAGATATAGAAAACTACCTTGATATAGGAAGTACACCTTCACACTTCTCTCCTAAGGAGCGCATAATCTTAGTTGAGAAAAGTTTTAACTTTTCATGGATTTCAGGATTTATGTTTTACACAGGTCTGGGTCAAGTCACAAGAAGATGTGTTCGTGAAGATGAGATATATGACATTCTTCATACATGTCATGATGAACCATGTGGAGGACACTTTGCAACAAAGCATACAACATTCAAAATTCTCAGCACTGGTTATTACTGGCCTACCCTACACAAAGATGCTACTAAATATACCAAACATTGTGATAGATGTCAAAGAATGGGTCGCCCAACCAAATCAGGTAAAATTCCCCTACAACTGCAGTTAGTGGTAACACCATTTGACAAGTGGGGTATTGACTTTGTGGGTCATATAGAACCTTCCTCTCATGGTAAGTCCTATATCTTAGTCTATACTGATTATGCAACCACAATGAGGCATGCTAGGGATAACAAAGTGGCTAAATTTCTATATGAATCCATATTCACTAGGTTTGGTGTACCTCAAGAAATAGTCACCGACCAAGGTTCTTAGGTCACCTCAAATCTCATAACAACCTTGATGAATGAATATACACTGACATGGGAAATCTTCACCATATCATCCACAGGCTAATGGTCAAGCTGAAATCATAAATAGAGAAATAGAAACCATTCTAACCAAAATGGTTGTTGTACACAAAAAGGATTAGGCCACACGACTTCCTGAAGCCATTTGGGCATGTACGACAACATGGAAAACTACAACTGGTTTCACACCATTTGAATTAGTTTATGAAAAATCAGTTGTCATGCCTGTCGAGTTTCACCACAAGACACTTAGGACAACACTTGAGCTAGGTATAGATCTCACTAGAGCTCAGCACAAATGACTCCTCCAACTCAACAACCTAGATGAAATAAAAAAATACACTTTGCATAACACATAGATTATTCACAAATAGCAGAAGAAATGACATGACAAGTTCATTAAGGATACAAATTTATCTCTTGGTGACTGATCATTATTATATGATTCCCATTATCAGAACACTCTAGGAAAGTTTCAAACACATTGGCTAGGTCCATATAAAATTGTTTCTATTTTTGCTAATGGAGCCATACAACTATCAACTATTAATCTGGTTTGATTCAAGCTTCTAGTCAATGGTCATTGACTCAAGCTCTACCACAAGCCGCAACATAGAGAAGAGTTCCTATAGTAGTTTACCCCACAAGGCGCATTCAAAAGTAACGAAACAAAAGAATTTGGGTCTTCTACCCAGATTGTCACTACTCTTTGATTTCCATCTAATATTCTATAATAACATTTCATATTTTGTGAAATAATTTCTCCAAAATAAATGTTCATCTCATTTCCTATGTCTACCGCCTTCACAATTCATCATATCATTCCACCAGTGAATGTTCATGCAACAACAAATCTCCTTCAACAACAATAGGTTAGTAATGTATGTCATCGTACATATAATTTTATTCATTTATTTTCAAAAAAGTTTATTTGTTTCGTTACTACTCTTGCATATGTGGCATGGTGGGACCCATGCCTAAATTTAGCTGGGGGGAGGGAATATTTAACCACGTGTATATTCAAACTTTTTCTTGTCCTTTCAAAGTATTTTTGCAATCTTTTTGCAAGTTTTATGTGACCTGTCATTAATTTTTCCATATCCTATTAATGATTAAAGAAAGGGTGATTAAGGTGCCATGTCATAATTAAGTCATTAAGTACCTTCACAATGTGCTGAAGGTGTTAGACTTTGGCATGTGTGAAGGTAATTATAGAATGTTATGGTAACCTTTCTCTCTTGTGTAAAATTAATTTGCTAAACTGGTTGTATTTTGAGAAGCGAGTTCTGCATTTCTTGAACTTTGAACTGTTGATTTCTATGTGTGCCAATTCTCTGCAAATTTTAGCTCCTCATCTAGGATTTTGAGGTTATTTGATCCTACAGAGTGGAAGCATGGGTGGTGATTTAGTAAGGCATGAGCTTTCTGATCATACAATGTTGTTAAGTGATCTTCCTAGTCGATAATTGTTTGAGAAGAAGGGTTGGTTGGATTATTGTTTAAAGTTGAATGCTTTTGATGATGAAGTGACCTTTCAATTTTTGAATACTCTAAGAGATGGAGTCGCAGTAGTTAAAGGTTTCCGTGTGGAGTGCAGTGAATAAATTATTTCTGAAGTATCTAGTTTGTCTCAAGAAGGAGGAAATTATGAGAAGGACTTGGACCCTCGCTCAGCTAGGGCACAGTTCATATTGCATGGTGACCCCAAATTGATTGTTGACAAGAAGAAAGGAACATCAAGGATTTCTTTACCACTTGAATATATGAATCCAATGTTGTACATGATGAGGTATTTCACTTGTGAGGGTCGATATACCTTGATGCATGCGATACATTTCAAAATTCTCAACAGCCTACATCACATGAACAAACTGGTAAATCTTCCCAACTTTCTGTTCAATATTTTAGAAAAAAAAGCTACAAATGTACAAATGGGTAAGCCTCAATTTGTACCTCATCATTGTTTAATCAAATTACTAGTAGAAAGGGAGTTAAACAAGTAGGCATTAGGAACATGACAATAATTTTTAAATATTGATGAAATAATGCCTAGAACAATCAGCCCTAGAGGTCAAGGGTTTGGTAGACGAGAGAAAACAACCTAGGGCAATGTTAAAATTGTTGAAAGGATGGAAACCAATACTGAAGCTTCCACCTCTACCCCTAGACCTACTAGAAAGAACATTGTTGAACCTATTTCCACTACTTCCCAGAAATATAAAGATAAAGAGTTTGTTGCTTCACAAAACCCCTAGTCTTCCATAAAAACTAGGTCTGCTAGTAGACAAAGAAAAGGAGAAGCCTCTATAACTGAGGAGTTTACCCAAGAATCGTGACCTAACACAGAGGAAAGTAATGAAAGGATTGTTGAAACTCCTTTTCCAAAAAAGAAGAAAGCACTAAAAGAACCTCCTTCAGCTTCTATTGAAGGAGCCTCTTCTAGTAAAATGAGGCAAAAAAACCCTAGACACTCGTTTGGGACTCTTGTTAGGTGAAGTGTTCAGTTTTCCCCTGATTTTCCTTAGGCTGAGATATCTACACCTCCTGTAGTCAATTTGGATTCCTCAAAGCATTTTGAAACTCCTTTTGTAGATAATATGGAAAATACAAGTGATGACTAGATAAATAGTGAGAGTGCTCCCTCTCCAAGTGTGCTTGATGCCGCTATGTTTCCAAATGAACCACTTGTGAAACATGAAGAAAATAATCCTAATTTTATTGTTATTGATAGTGATAAGAAAGTTCAGAATTAGGACAAGATGATGAAACATATGATTACATGGATGTTGATGTAACTCCTTTCGAGGAGACATTCCATCTGATCAAAATGTTCCTACAACATCAGAGGAACTTCCCTCTGAAGATTTCCCTGAAATCAACATTGAAACTGCCAATTTTGTTTTTGAGAAACTCTGACATGATGGGTTAGACACTCTTGCCCAGGTGGCCGAAAAATGTACAGAGAAGAATCCTAAGAGGGATATTATTTTATGGGTAGATAAAACTAAGGTAAAAGGGATTCCTAATCTAGCCTTGGGTTGGAATTATGTTAATAATTAGGAACCAATGCCACCCCCAGATTTATCTACTCCTTTGATAGCTGGATTGAGTTTATATCTGCATATGTTACTAGAAAAGGTAGAGTGCTAGTTAGAGACGAAGTGATTGAAATAGATCATTGATGAATAGGCTCATAAAATTTAACAACAATTAGATAAGATTGTGGTGCTAGAAGAAAAAGTTACAGAGATTATCGAGCTTGTTCCAGAGTTGGTGAAGTGCAGGTCACCTTCTCAAGTGTATGCATTGTTACTTAAAGAACAATTTTTGAATTATCAATTGACCAGAGTAGTTCAAGGACTTAGTCCTTTGGTTTCCACACCACATGAGTTTTATGATGCATTCCATTCTTCCCCGATGCACATTTAGAATTTTTTATGTGAATTATATTTACACAACTTAGTAGTTCTTGATAATAGAGACTGGAATTCTCTCATGTATGTGGGAGATGTTCAACTCAGGGCTTTCATGTCATGGGTACATATTGAAATTAGTCAGGAACACCAGGCTCAACCTTATAAGGGTGATGAAATGGAAATACCACTTTACACCAGACCTAAAACCAAAGAAGCCAATAGGACATTTTATGACTAGGTAAAAGTAACCTTGATAGACAATAGAAAGAATGAGATTTATCCCTTGAGAGAAAATGCCTTTAAAGATTATGAGGAATTCACTGCCGTAGAGATTCCTGTAGCCATTATTGCCACTACTCACATATGGGTAAGAATGCCTACAAAATTAAGGGCTACGGAGCCCCATTCCACACAAAATTTGACCTTGTCTAGTCAACGAGTTCCATGGTATATCATGTTGGGAAGAACTCAAACCAGCTATTGGTTTCCTTTGAAATTCCAACCACCTATTCTTATGCATCCTCTATTAGGGATGAATGAAGATGTATATGAGCATGATATGGAAGTAGAGGTCATAGGTGGAACAAGTTGGAAGCAGACAAGGGCTACATAAACTACAAGGAAGGAGCATCAGGGCAGTGGATTGCAGAGGACCTATGTATGAAGGCCAAGATAAATTTTTTTTATGCATGTTGGAGGACCATCAAGAATTTAAGCTGGGGGGAATGATGAGCCATATTAATGGCATGGTTTATGATGTGTTTCAATGACTTTTTAGGGTGTTTTTACATGGTTTCATGAAAACTTGAGTGATGTTATGTATGGTTTTTATATGTGCATGGTCAATACTTTCAAATACTCTATAGTTCAGCAGGATATGTGATTTAAAGAACTTATGGTTAAAACTTGTGAATTGAATATGACATATGAATTAAGTATATATATATATATATATGTGTGTGTGTGTGTGTGTGTGTTATTTAATGTTCATATCCCTTAAGTTATTTTGGGCTAGGATTCCTGCAGCCACATATCATGCAAGAGTTAGATAATGAAATAATGTCCTTTTATGATTTAAATGTTGTAACTATATATGTTTCAAATTTGGCATGTCTTACTAAATCCATGTAGGAACAAGTTGATGGTGCATTCATTTGGGTAGTGTGATGGATTTGACAAGGTCAACTCTATAGTTGAAACAATAAAGGTGTAACTACACATTTCTCTCCTTTGTAGTGGTTAACTGGTTTCTCATTATACTTGGGCACAGATCTAGAAGCATGACCTACTATATTCTTGGAAGAATTGTTCTATTGTGTAACTATTATGCACTAAGTTTGCACCCTTGTTTCAAGCTCTCGTAGTCTTGATAACCTAGTATAACATGGGAATCCTCTCCAGGTTGTGGGACCTTTGCTAACTGAGATGAGACCTCTAGGTTCTAGGTTGGTTCCTCTTGGATAATCACCTTAATTTGCTTCTAGACATGAAATGTAAATCTTGAGGGAAAGGGATAAAAGGAATGCTTGGGAAGGGAAATGACTGAAAGCAAACTACCTACTAGGTGATGCACCAAAATTAGGGTTTGGATCTCAGTATAGAGGATGAAAATCAATGAAAATATTAGGTCTAGTAGGTCACAACTTACTGAATAGACTTGCATAAGTATTTCATAGAAGGGCTTGAACATAAGACACAATTTATGACCTACAAGCAGACATTCACTTCTACAAATCGGTGTAGGATTGAGACAAGACTGCTAGGGGGCTGAAGTATACCCACAAAAACATCTAAATTAGATCAACCATAGTAACATGCACAATTAAAGAAAGTAAGAGGGATTAGGAACCCTAAGATATCACTGAAAACATCATATACTTAAATTCAATAAGAGATAAACTCAGACAAGGAAGCATAGGGACATGAAGGATTGTCACAAAATACCTCTGCAATGTTTGAATTTATCAATGGGAGAAATACAACTATATAAGCTAGAGGGTAGAGATGATGCCATAGATGACCCTTAAGAAAAGATGAATTTCTTCTACAAATTGTCCAACTCTGAGCTTGAAAGATTTAAAAATACATTATATACATCACTCAACTGCACACAGACAGGAGTAAAAAACTAACCTAACTAGGGTTACAAGATTTTTCAATACAATAATCAAACCCTAAAGGTACAAGACTGATCATAAATATATTTCTACAATATCTCAACCAATCAGATCTATCTTTGAGTGCCCATCCTTGTACTATATCCATCCGTAGACAAGCAACTTGGATTCATTAATTCTACTGCACAAAGTCTCGCCATGAATGCTTCAAATCTGATCATAATTTCCTAGGAATAGTACCATTGAAAAACTGGTGCCAACCCTTTTTAGCATCTCTTGGAGTGAAAGCATGGCACAATACCCTACAACACCAGCCAAAAATCATCTCCATCACCCTCTCAACCATAACCATCTCGAGAAATTAATTTTTGAGCTAACCGACATTGTGCATGGCTGAAAAGAGTAAAACCCTAGCAAAACCTTTCGCAGAAAATTTGAATTTAAATATTAATAGCTAGCAAGTCTAAAATTAAAACACGACCGCCGATCTCATATCTCTCTTGGCAGATGAACGACCATGATACACTAAGAAAATCACTTAAAATCTTCTTCTGACAAGTCAAAACCACCGTGGAAGTCAGCAACCAATGAGAGCCGAGCATGTTAGCATATCTATTACCTTGGACCCACCTCGAGCCTTCTCTTAAGTCATCTTGTGACTACATGACTGAAGACCCATTTCTTATTCACGAGATCCCTTAGCTAACCCCGGTCTGGTTACGTGACTATGTGAACACCGTAGTAGCTAAATATCTCAATCTTTTAGCTGACCCTGGTTAGATCCAGAAAACAAGAGAAAAGCTTTAGTCGTTGGATTGCAAAATACTTCCTTAACCCTGGGCCCAGACCTACCACTTGTCACTCTGTTATTCATCCCAGTCGCTCCATCAGCAACACCTTGGAAACCTCTGACATCAGACCCACTATGATTTCCAAATTCCCATCTAATGACGGGCGCATGATCTCATAGCCGTGGAATATTCTTTCAGATCATGCACCATCCATAGATCTCCATTAAGCCATGACCCCATTGACACATTAATCCACCTAGAAGTCTTCATCATCATATGGAAACCAATCACGTTTGAGCACATCAGCACACCTGGCAACATGGTCCCATAGTCTCTCCCTTTACTTTGACCAATGAGAAGCCTCCATGTAGGACAACGTGGCAGTGGACCCACTAAACTCTAAAGTGTTGCATAAAAGGAAAGATCGATGGTTGTCACAATTTCGCAAGCCTCTGACACATCCTTTGTGAAATCAAAACAATTTTCGATCATCTCAAATGGATCCCACTTTGACAGTCAATCTTGATACCGAATCGACGACTAGTCTTAAAACCTGATGCTCCTAAAGATTCCTTGAGATTATCAGACAACCGTCAGATTAGAATCTTCACCGCTACCTGTAGAATTAACCCCACTTTGACCTGGTGAATCAGTGAACAAGGCAATTTCATTCGCAAGATACTTTGAGGGATTATGGTTAAGCCGAGTGAATACACAAACAAAGAGATTTCACTAGTTCGCTAAATCATGAATGAACCCAGGGTTAGATCATGTGAACACGTGAATAAAAGACCATTCGCAGGGTCACCAAATAACTTAGAACACCGCCAGAAGAGTTGAGAAAATATGTGATTGAGGGAAGGCTGGCCGTTTCGCTGGGTCGCGGGATGTCAAGACTTAACCACCAAACATTTGGCGACTAAGAAAAACTAAGTGATCATCAAATCACCGAACCAAAAGCTTAACCACTGGAGAACTTGGAGAACTAGCGACTGAGGCAAATATAAAGCGCACATGGGTTTTTTGAAGACTTAAGTGGTTGATAAAGTAACAAGGAATTATAACATGGCTTAGGGTTTTGAGGGTTTTTTTATATAACGGCTAGATTTTCAAATATTTTGACCTGCAGACTAGGGAATTAGGAAATTCACAAAGGCCAGAGGATAGAATATGAGGCCATAAAATTTTCAGGGAAGCTTGGCAGGGCAAAAACAGAGATCCTGGAATAGTCATTAGCCAAATTTGCAAAATAGGAAATTTAGGGTAACATTTTAGCAATTTCTGCTGGATGTCAGCCTGCTAGACATGGAAAACCAGTGGCCTTGACATATCCATTGGGCATGGGGTCATCTAGGAACACAAAACTTTGACAGAGATGCAAAAAAAATTGAATAGAGGGACAAGACTTGTGCATGAGCACTTCTTGGAAAACATGAAACTAACATAGAAAATAGGGAAAGAACATAGGGGGAAAACATATTTACAAGAATTTACAAGAAAACTTACAGAGAGGGATTAACCTCAAAACAAGGCTTCAACTGGAATGCATTCATTGATATAGGCAAGGCATCTCCTTCAAGAGTTGAAAGCTGAAAGGCATTAGATCCCTTGCACTCTGTGATTACAAATGGCCCACTCCAAAATGAATCAAATTTTGTTTGTTTGCCAGGCTTGGATTTGAACTCATCCCATTTGAGGACTATGTCCCCAACCTTGAAATTTTTGACCTTGGCTCTTCTATCAAAGCTCTTCTTTGTCTGAATCTGATGGAATTCCATATCCTGCATTGACTTATCTCTGATTTCCTCCAATTCTATCAATTGAGCATACCTAACCTGCAAGGGATCTCCTTCATCAAATAGGGCATATTGAGTAGCTAAGTCCAGAGCTGGTAATTTAGTTGAAATGGACAACTTAGCCTCTCTACCATATACTAGCATGTAAGGAGAATTACCAATGATCTTCTTTGGGGTAATTCTATCTAACCACAATGCAGACCTCAACTTATAATGCCAATCTCTTTGATTTTCTTGAAGAGTCTTCTTGATTATCCTAATCAGGTTCTTATTGGTGGATTCTACCAAGCCATTGCCCCAAGGGTAATAATTGGAACTGGTATTTAGATAAATGCCATTCTTGACTGCCCACTCTGAGACTTCAAGGCCTGTGAATGCCAATGTATTATCTAATATGATGGAATCAAGAGTGCCTAACCTATGAATTAAATCATCATAAAAGCTCAATACAACACTCTCATTAGCCTCTTTCAAGGCAACTACCTCTGTCCATCTAGTGAAATAATTTGTTGCAGTGATTATCCACTTATGTCCTGCACTAGATGGAGGATTGATCATGCTAATGAAATCTATACCCCACTTCATGAAAGGTTGATCTATTCTGACTGGCTGTAAGGGCAAGGCTGCAAGCCTTTCTTTTCCTGCAAACATAGCACATTGGATGCATTTTCTAACATAATCATGACTATCTTTAAAGATAGATGGCCAATAGTATCCAGCCCTCATGATTTTAAAAGCAGTAGTCCTAGGAGAAATTGACCTCCAGAAGGTCCATCATGAAATTCAAATAGGACACCACCTATCTTTTCTGAATCTATGCATCTCAAAAGGACACCATTGTGATCCTTTCTAAAAAGAACATCATTTATTAGCACAAAAGGAATAGATTACAATCTATAATACCTTCTTTTTGTTGAATCCAAACCTCCAGGACATTGTCCTGTCTTCAAGTAATTGATCATGTTAGGCAACCAGCTTGTTGCCTTGGCTTGTTCTTTTGTAGGATGCACAACCAAAGATGCATCCATTTGCTTTGATTTTCTTGAACTTTCATCCCTTGCCAAATGCTCACAAAGACCTCTTCCTCTAACCAGCTTGGTAGTCTAAATCTCAATATCATACTCCATCACCTAGGTAATCTAACCGACTCTTTTCTCATTTAGGTCCTTGGAAAGAAAACATTCTTTGACACTTGGATGAGTATCCTTTAAATGTACCTTGCTATGAGTCAACAAATATCTAAACTTTTAAAGGCTCTTTACCACAACAAGTACATGTTTCTCTACAAAAGAGTATCTCTATTCATACTCCTCTAAACCTTTGCTAAAGAAAGCAATAGGCTGCTCCAATCCATCTAAATTTTCTTGAGTCAGCATTGCAGATATGGCATCATGACCTCCATAAGCATAAAGGATAAAATCCTTACCGAAATTTGGGTTTAGGAGAGCAGGGGCTTTTATTAAGGCCTCTTTGATAGCTTGGAAATTGACTCTCCCTTCTTTGGTCCAACTAAAAGTTGAACTGTTCTTCAACATGGCTGTCAAGGGCTTGAGTAAATCTCCAATGTTAGGCAAGAATCTCCTAACAAAATTAATCTTTCCTATGAAAGATTGGAGACTTTTCTTGTGATGTGGTAGGGGTAGCTCTAGGATAATCTATTGTAATTCCTTCTTTGGATACTACATATCCCAAAAATTTTCCTTCATGAATTGCAAACACACATTTCTTGGGATTAAGAGATATCCCAAACTCTCTACATCTTTCAAAAATCTTCCTCAAATGTTTGATGTGATCTGCTGCATGTTTTGAATAGATAGTTATGTCATCTAGATAGACCGACACAAACTCATGCATTAGGCTCTTAAAGGCCATATCCATTGCCTTTTGAAATGTAGCACCTGCATTTGACAAACCAAAGGGCATCTTTTGATAAGCCATGGTTCCCCACTTGGTTGTAAATGTAGTCTTATATTGATCCTCTTCATTTACCAGGATCTGATTGTATCCTGAATAGCCATCCAATAATGAAAATCTCTCGGATCTAGAGACACATTGTAAGATTTGTTCCATTGAGGGTAATGGATGGCGGTCTTTTAGAGAGGCCCTGTTAAGATCCCTGAAGTCAACACATAACCTCAACTCCCTATTCTTCTTCTTGACAGGAACAAGGTTGGAAACCCAACTAGTATGCTTGATGGGGTAGATGATACCACTTTCTATTAATTTGAGCACCTCTTTATGCATAAGTGGCTCAAGCTTGGGATTAACAGGCCTTTGCTTTTGCCTCACTGGTTTAGCATTAGGTTCTAATTCAATAGTGTGCTAAGCAAGAGCAGGGTCAAAACCTTTGAGGTCTACATATTGCCATGCAAAAACATCACTGAATTCTTTGAATAACTGAGTATAATCTTGCTTTTCCAATTCAGTGTTTACCTTTCCAAATTGTAAGCTCTTACCTGGTTCCAACTCTAATTTAACACAATGTTCTTGTTGAGCTACCAGGCCAGCTTTTCTTTTCTTGACTTCATCATCCTTGTTGAAGATAGTCTCTAAAGTGACAAGACCTCTAGGCATCTTATTGGACTTAAGTTGTATCACTTGATCACCATAGTTTTGTGATAGCCTATCTTGATTATGCTCTGAAAAAACATCTTCTTCAAACAAGAATTGTAAAATTTGTTCATCATTGTCAAACACTTGCCAATTGACATCATTATCAGGAATAGAGGGTCTGACAATCACTTTGATATGCTATTGATCTACTTCTTATGAAATGCTATTTGGAATGTCATACTGAGATCCAATAGCAGCTAATTTATCTGTATTTTGATTTAACTTTCTAGGGATAGCAACAATGTTGAAAGCACAAAAGTCTTCAATTGCATCCCAAACTCTATGTTTGTATGCTCTCAAGGTGTCATTCTTGGTTGCACTTATCCCTCTCACTTGGCTAACAACTAACTCACTATCACCATAAACTTTTAAGGCTTTGAGCCCTCTTTTTCTAGCCCATTCCAGTCCATTGACTAGGCTTTCATACTCTGTAGTATTGCTAGTGCAGGAGAAACTAAATCTAAAGGCAGTATAATACCTTTCTCCTTTTGGGGACACTAGCATAGCACCACCACCAGAACCATGTCTACTTCTAGATCCATCAAAAAATAGTTCCTAAACCTGACTATTTTGATCCTCTAAATCAGTGTCTTTTTTGAGAAGGCTTGGTTCTATAGCTCCACCTTCTTGTATCAAATAACTTCCCAAACCAAAATCCCAAACAAGATTTTCTTGGGTCTCTAAAGTTCTTTCATCTAGAAGAATATTAGGGATATTCTCTATCTTAGTGTCTGCTTCACTAATGGTTTGGAAGTCACTGCTATCAAATATAGGGCAATTTACATTGATGGTGTTGGACACATATGGCTCTATATGGTGTGTTGCCAATGGTTCTGATTTAATGGTGACCTTGGTCCCATACCTTGTATGAAATAGCATGTGAGACCAATCAGAAGATAGGTAGCCTCCTATCTTAGTTGTAAACTCCCTTGAAAGACATATAGCAAACAATGCAGGGAGATCTATGATATATATATCTAGGAGGATGGAAAAATTAGGACTAGCATGGAGGATTAGACTGGTATCCTTGGCCACACCTATAGTATTGAATGAGGATCCATCAAGTTGGGTAACCTTCTTTTGGAAGGATTCATATTTTAGTCCTAATTGATCAACTACTTTCTTGGGCATTACAGTGCTAGTAGCTCCACTATCTACCATACAATTATGCACTAAATATTTTCCAATGATTAAAGATACATAAAAGGGAGGTAGCTTTGAGTTCCTACCTTGAATGGCATTGGCCTTGGAGTTGTTACTTGGAGCCTCCTTTTCTTGATCGGTGTTAACCAACACTGTCTTTGCAACTTCTTTTACAGGTTGAGGAGTTGTTACTTCTGTAATGGCCTTCTTCAAAATTTCAGGCTGTCCTGGAAGAGCCAAAGAGTCCCACATGGACATGGTGACATTCACCTTCTTCATGTTGTTTACAATATTAAAAGGTGTCACAGTGTGTACCCTCTGTTGTGCCTTTACTATGATGGGCTCTACCTCTTTGGAATGTAGGCCTTCTTTGCTTGTAATGATAGTGATGCAGGAGCATCTTGGGTGTAAGAGCAATCTTGCATCACCCAAAAAAATATTTCTATTTTTGTATTCAATAAGGGCTATCTTGTGCAACGCTGCTATTTATGGGAACTTGCTATTTTTAGTAAGTTGGTCATATGATCTTGGAATGTTTTGATTTTACATGTGGAGGTTCATCTCAGTCATATCAGCTTGATAGTAAAGTTTCATGGCTAGATCAGTTCTAATTTTGAAGATATTGAAGATTTTCGGTATTGGTAGCAGGGTACAAAAACTTTAAACTCAATTTTGAAGGCTTTAGAGGCCTCGGATGAGGTCAAAAATTTGGGTGATAGGTGCTTGCACAAGTCAAGCCTGTAGAGTGCTTCGTGGCCTTTTTGAAATGGGGTTATAATAGTCAATCGGGTCAATTGGTGATGACTTATGGTCTCTGGAAGTTGGGCCACTTGAAATGGTAGAAAATAATTTTCCTTCAAAATTTTTGTTCGGGTTTCAAAATTTATTTTGAACTGACTTTGTTGTAATAAATTGAAAAATAAGGTAATTCTAAATTTGGTCGGCCCTAAGGGCTAAATTTATGGAACCTTCTTGGGCGGTGGAAAATGCCTATATAAGGAAGGCCCGTAGTGTTGTCTAGGGCAGTTCTGGGTAGTAGATTTAGGTATTGATTCGAGGCTTTGTCCTACAGAATATTGTAAGGGAATGCCCATGTGGCTTTGCATATTGTAATTCTGAAAGTTTGTAATTTCACATTTGTGGAGATAATAAGAAGCCAATTTTCTATTCTTGCATATTGTTGTTGTTGTTTCTCTATTTCTATTATGTGTTTATGGTATTAAGGGGAGCACCCTTCATCAAGTGGTATCAGAGCAGGAGTTCCTAAGCGTGTAAATAGATCACCAACTGTGAGGTAGTTTACACCAGGACTGTGGTTAGGGTTTTAGCGCACATCATGAAATGCCTCCATGAAGGGAATGTGGTGGAAGAGCTGGTGTTGTAACACCTGAGGTTAGAGAGCTCCACAGACAAGTACGAGAATTGCAAGAGGAGATTTGTAGAGGAATGAATCTTAATGTTAGAGATGAAAGTGAGGATGAAGCCAAAGAAGAAGATCAAGAAGGAGAAGTTGAAGTTGTGAACCAGGAGGAAGAAAGACTTTTTCGGGCCATTTCCAAGATTGGAAAAAGACCTAAGATTGAGGTTCCTACATTTTTAGGAAATCTTAACCTAGAGGAGTTGATTGATTGGATCAATGAATGTGAAGAATATTTTGAGTATGAAGATATTGAGGATCCTGATAGGGTCAAATTCATGAAGGCCAGGCTGAAAGGTCATGCGAAGATCTGGTGGCAAGAGATTCAATAGGAGTGAAATAGAAGAGGGAAAGATAAAATCACAAGATGGGATCAAATGGTGGATAAATTGAAGTGGCAGTTCATTCTTGTTGATTATGAGCTTGACCTACTGAAGAAGATGCAAAGTTTGAAGCAGGCAGGAAGATCTGTTCAGGAGTATACAGAGGAGTTCTACCAAATCCTCATCAGAACAGGCCATGTAGAAGCTGATAAGGAGAAAGTTGCCCATTACCTTAATGGGTTAAGGCTGAGCATTTAGGAGGAGCTGAATCTGGTTTGAATGAACAGTATTGAAGAGGCATACCAGTTTGCCCTAAAAGTAGAGGAAAAGCTAAACAAGAAGTTCAAAAGAAGACAAAATGGAAGAGGTCACAGTGGACGATCTGGTGGATGGTCATATGGAGGCCAAAATGAAGATTTGAAAAAGAAGGATGAGGCTAGTAGCAGTCAAAATTAGAGAGGAAACAATTCCAATCATTTCCAAGATCAGAATAATAGAGATCAGAGAGGAAGAGGAAGAGGAAGAGGACAAGGTTCAGGAAGAGGAGGCTTCCGTGGAATATGTTTTCACTGTGGAGAAGAAGGTCATAGGGCATTTGAATGTCCTCAACACCAAGGAAGGATAGATAGGAGGAATGAAGGCCAGGACAGAGTGGCACATGTAGATGAAGATGCCAGATCCTCAAATTCTGAAGATGCTGAAAAAGGAGAAATGTTGATCAACAGAAGAGTCATGTTGAGTGGTGAGAATGAACCTGAACAAAGGAGGAGCCTGTTTTGCACTCGATGCAAGTGTGAGGGTAAATACTATGATGTGATTGTTGATAGTGGAAGAACTGACAATTTGGTGTCAAAAGAGATGGTGACGAAGTTGAAGCTCAAGAGATAGAAACACCCACATCCATATCGGATTGCCTGGGTGCAGGATGACCACAAGGTCATGGTCAGTGAACGGTGCCTAGTAGAGTTCAAGATCAGCAGGTACCAAGATGAGGTACTATGTGATATCATATCTATGGATGCATGTCATATGTTGTTGGGAAGACCATGGTAGTTTGACAGATGTGCTGTACATGATGGTCGTGAAAATACCTATTCCCTAACAAAGGATGGAGTGCGACATAAGCTAAAGCCATTGAAGGAAACTGAAGAAAAGGTATGTGGTAATGTGAGAATAACTTTTGTTGATGGAAGAAAATTCTTAGATGGTATGAGGCATGAGCATGTGTGTTTTTCTTTAATTCCAAAAGCTAGTAAAGACGAAGTAGAGGATGTACTTGTAGAGGTTACAGATTTGTTGAATAAGTTTCAGGATATTGTATTCGATAATGTACCTGATGGATTACCACTGGTAAGGAAGATCAGTCATCAGATGGACTTGATTCCAGGAGCCAATTTTCTAAACAAGGTAGCACACAGAATGACACCAGTAGAAAGTGAAGAGTTGAACAGATAAGTACATGAGTTGTTATAGAAGGGATTGATTTATGGGGGCCTAAGTCCATGTGCTGTACCAGTAGTATTAGCACCAAAGAAGAATGGAGAATGGAGGATGTGTACAGATTCCAGAGTAATAAACAAGATCACAATCAAGTATAGGTTTCCATTGCCACAAATGGATGATATTATGGATTGTTTGAGTGGAGCTGTGTATTTCTCAAAGATAGATTTGAAGAGTGGATATCACCAGATTCAGATCAGAGAAGGAGATGAATGGAAGACTACCTTCAAGACAAAGGAAGGACTGTATGAGTGGTTAGTCATGCCTTTTGGGCTAACCAATGCACCGAGCAATTTCATGCAGCTCATGAAAGAGGTTCTAAAAGAATTCTTAGGTAAGTTTGTCATTGTGTACCTAGATGATATTTTGATCTTTAGTAAGACTTTGGAAGAGTATATGATGCATATTTGTATGGTGTTTGAGAAGTTAAGAAATGAGAAATTGTTGATTAATTTGAAGAAGTGCAGTTTTGTGAAGAAAGAGTTGGTGTATTTGAGATTTGTAGTTTCAACAGAAAGTCTAAAAATAGACCCAAAGAAGGTACAGGCTATCCTTGAATGGCCTACTCCAAGGAGTGCTACTGAGGTAAGGTCTTTTCATGGTTTGGCTAGCTTTTACATAAATTTTATCAAAAATTTTAGCAGTATTTGTGGTCCCTTGACTGAAACAATGAGACGGGATAGAAAAGAGTTTAAGTGGACTAATGGGGCAGAAAAGAGTTTTCAATTGTTGAAACAAAAATTTACGGAACAACCTATTTTAGCACTTCCATATTTTAATAAGGTGTTTCAAGTAGACTGTGATGCTAGTGGTACTGCAATAGGAGTTGTTATGAGCCAAGAAGGTAAACCTATTGCTTATTTCAGTGAGAAGTTAAATGAAGCCAAGAGAAAATATTCTGTTTATGATCAAGAATTTTATGCTATAGTTCAGGCATTGAAGAAGTGGAGACACTATCTGCTTCCTAAAGAGTTTGTTTTGTATACTGATCATCAAGCTTTGCAATATCTAAATAGTTAAGGAAAGTTGAATCAAAGGCATTTGAAATGGGTTGAGTTTTTGTAGAGTTATACATTTGTTTTGAAACACAAAAGTGGAAAGTCTAACAGGGTTGCAAATGTGCTTAGTAGAAGGCAACTATTGTTGATAGAGATGCAGATTGAGGTGGTTGGGTTTAAAGAACTCTAGAATTTGTATCCAGAGGATCCTGATTTTGGTGAAGCTTGGGAAGCTTGTAAAGAACCTATTACTCTAGACAGGACAAAGTGGCTGGATTTCATCATTCAAGATGATATGCTATCCAGAGGGAGTCAGTTGCGCATTTCAAGAAGTTCTATGAGGGAGAATCTCATCAAGGAGAAGCATAGCGGAGGATTGGCTAGACATTTTGGTCATGATAAAACCCTTGCTTTGGTTAGTGAGAATTATTATTGGCCACAGTTGCAACAAGATGTCAAGAATTTTGTACAGAGTTGTAGAGTATGTCAGATGGTGAAAGGAGTAAAATAGAATACAGGGCTGTATTAGCCATTACCTGTACCAGAGAAGCCTTGGGAGGATATTAGTATGGACTTTGTTCTTGATTTACCAAGGACACATTGGGGACATGATTCAATTTTTGTTGTAGTTGACAGATTTTCAAAGATGGCACATTTTATTCCCTGCAAGAAGACTAATGATGCTGTTCATATAGCAGGATTATTTTTCAGAGAAGTAGTGAGACTACATGGTTTGCCAAAGACCATAGTTTCAAATCGAGACACCAAGTTTGTAGGCTATTTTTGGTGAACATTGTGAAAGAAGCTGAAGATAGATTTGAAGTTTAGTTCATCATATCATCCACAGACTGATGGATAGATAGAGGTGGTGAATAGGAGTTTAGAAAATTTGCTGAGATGTTTGGTTGGAGATAAGCCAACAGGATGGGATTTGATTTTACCACAAGCAGAATTTGCATATAATAATTCTCTCAATAGGAGCACTAGTAAATCACCATTCTAGATTGTATACGGGAGTAGTCCAAGAAATGCATCTAAGTTGAGAAAGATAGATAAAGGAGAAATAAGTAGTGCTGAAGCTGAGGATTTTGTAGAACATTTGAAGAACATCCAAGAGGAGGTGAGGAACCACATTACCAAGATGAACGCGCAGTATAAGGCAAGGCAGATGAGAAAAGGAGGCATAAGAAATTTCAGGTTGGAGATGAAGTCATGGTTCATTTATGGAAAGAGCGATTTCCGGTTGGTACATATAACAAGTTAAAAATGAAGAAGTTCGGTCCATGTAAGATAATGAAGAAGCATGATTCGGGAAATGCATATGAGGTCGAGTTGCCTGCCAAGCTGAATATTTCACCAGTATTTAATATTTTAGATTTGA
The DNA here is from genome assembly GCA_027943335.1 of Chamaecyparis obtusa. NCBI lineage: Eukaryota > Viridiplantae > Streptophyta > Pinopsida > Cupressales > Cupressaceae > Chamaecyparis > Chamaecyparis obtusa. The sequence continues at coordinate 2,417,288 of BSBK01001540.1, read as the reverse complement.
CAGAGTATCATGAAGGAGGTGTTGAAGATGAGGTTACAACAACACAATGGAGTATTCCAGCAACTAGTTTAGATATCAAGGAGATTGAAGACATACTGGATAGTCATGTTGGCAGAAGCACAAGGAACAAGACATATGAAGAGTATTTGGTCAAATGGAAAGGATGACCTATTGAAGATTCATCATGGCTAACAAAGGAGGAGGTTAACCATCTTAGTTTTCCTCTGCACACCTGAGTCGTGATAGGGTCACGTCTCAAATTACCCCCGGTGTCTGATGTAGGAGCATCCTGGGTGTAAGAGCTATCTTGCATCACCTAAAAAAATATTTTTATTTTTGTATTCAATAAGGGCTATCTTATGTAGAGCTGCTATTTATGGGAACTTCTTATTTTTAGTAAGTTGGTCATATGATCTTGGAATGTTCTAATTTTTCATGTGGAGGTTCATCTCAGTCATATCAGCCTGCCAGTAAAGTTTCATGGCTAGATCAAGTCTAGTTTGAAGATATTAAAGATTTTTGGTATTGGCAGCAGGGTACAAAAACTTTGAACTCATTTTTGAAGGCTTTAGAGGCCTCCGATGAGGTCAAAAATTTGGGTGACAAGTGCTTGCATGAGTCAAGCCTATAGAGTGCTTCATGGCCTTTCTGAAATGGGGTTATAATAGTCAATCAGGTCGACTGGTGATGACTTATGGTCTCTAGAAGTTGGGCCACCTGAAATGGTAGAAAATAATTTTCCTTCAAAATTTCTGTTCGGGTTTCAAAATTTATTTTGAACTGAATTTGTTGTAATAAATTGAAAAATAAGGTAATTCTAAATTTGGTCGGCCCTAAGGGCTAAATTTCTAGAACCTTCTTGGGCGGTGGAAAATGCCTATATAAAGAAGGCTCGTAGTGTTGTCTAGGGAAATTCTGGGTAGTAGATCTGGGTATTGATTCGAGGCTTTGTCCTATAGAATATTGTAAGGGAATGCCCATGTGGCTTTGCATATTTTAATTCTGAAAGTTTGTAATTCCACATTTGTGGAGATAATAAGAAGCCAATTTTATGTTCTTGCATATTGTTGTTGTTGTTGTTTCTTTGTTTCTGTTATGTGTTTGTGGTATTAAGGGGAGCACCCTTCATTAGACAGGAGCCTCCTTAGGTGTGATGGGAGTAGCTTGCTACAGTGGCTCTACAAATGTAGTGGCTTTGGCATTGGAATTTGCTCTCTCCATGTCTTGAGCTCTCCTTTTTGCTCTTGTATAGGCAACAAAAGCAGCTTCATCATTGACTCCATTGAAGTCTGGCTGCTCCCAATTGAAAAGGGCAGTCTCATTTCTTATGGTTCTTATTGAGGCACTGACCCACTGGATGAAGCCTCTAATTGAGCTTGTGAGGCATTTTGAACCACTAAATCTTGGTTCATCCATCCATTTGAACATGTAGCCGGATTGTGAGGCTGGTTACAAGGAAAACACCATTCATTATCCATAGCCATATTGTTTTGACTAGGAACCATATCCCTCACTAGATTTGCAGAATTTAGAGGTACAGGGTTATGTGGTTGGAATGGTCTCTGATTAAAACTTTGTCTTTGTCCTTGATAGCCTCCTTGGCATGGTGGCCTATTTTGTTGATAAGGTTGTCCTTCATTTTGATATTGCTGAGTAGGACCTTGTGACTGTAATGGTGGTCTGATTCCTTGACCTTGCTTCTTTAGATTTGTTACTTCTTTAGTCAAGGTCTGCAACAAGTTGGTCATTTCTTGTTTACTTCTTTCTTGACTATTCTTTATCTCTTGCAGCTCTTGAGAGAGACTAGCTGTTAGCTCCTAACCACTGGTGCTAGCTTGAGGTGCCAATATGGTGGGAATAGGGGTAAATGGGGGTACTTGGGCAGGTGCAATGGGCTGAAGGCTAGGGAAAATGGGCATTGGTGGTCTTCTAGCTATCATGCCTACTTGGATGAAATAATTTTCAGCCCTGACAGCTATGTCAAAAGCTTGGGGAAGAGAAGTACCACCCATAGACTGGATCATCACAAAAATTTGACCATTTAGACTTTGCAAGTAATATAAAAAGGCATGGTCAGTTGATGGCCTTACAGAGACTGGGATTCTATTCCATGTCTTAAGGAATCTACTATTGTAATCTGTCATTTGTTCTTGAGGGTCTCTCTTAATAGTTGTTAACTATTTAACTAGAGACACATTATCTGATTTATCCTCAAAATGCTTACTTAATGCATCCCCTAATTTATCCCATGAAGTAATAGAACCAACAGTTAAAGTTCTAAACCATTCAAGAGCCTTACCTTTCAGAGAGGCTGCTAATAGTTTTGTGGCCACATCCTCTTGAGTAATGTTGTGTATGCTGCAGATGGTGGTCACATCTCTTATGTGTTCAAAAGCAATTGTCTGCCCTTCACCTGTGAAATTAGGTATACTCTTAAGTGCCACCAAGGGAACATCATGATGTTGAGCAAAATTCAATGGACTACCCTGATTAAAGGGTGCAAAAGAAAATGGTCTTGCCATTGTAGGAGTTGGAATCTGAAGATTAACAACTATATGAGTTGTATTCACTGCTGGATTTGAATCCTCCTCTAGATCTCTGGTTAGAGATCTGCCTCTTCTTCTGGAATGAAAGGGAAAAGGTCTCCTTTCTGATGTATTAGGAGGTGTAGATTGTACTCTTCTTACAGGAGATGTTCTTTGAGTTGACCTACCTTTATGACTTCTCTTTAAGGGCAACTCTAAAAATTTGGTAGGCTTTGAGCTTCTAGTCTCAATCTTTCTCATAAAACTTTGAACAAGGTAGCTTGGATCTTTGAAATCAGTGGAGTCGCCAGATATACTTAATAGAGTGACTTCTAAAAGCCTGTACTATGCAATTTGTATATCAGAGATAACATATTTGAACATTAATCTGATCTTTTATTGTCCCACCGGGCGTGCCAGAATTGTTATACACTAAGTTTGCACCCTTGTTTCAAGCTCTCGTAGTCTTGATAACCTAGTATAACATGGGAATCATCTCCAGGTTGTGGGACCTTTGCTAACTGAGATGAGGCCTCTAGGTTCTAGGCTAGTTCCTCTTGGATAATCACCTTAATTTTCTTCTAGACATGAAATGTAAATCTTGAGGGAAAGGGATAGAAGGAATGCTTGGAAAGGGAAATGACTAAAAGCAAACTACCTACTAGGTGACGCACCAAAATTAGGGTTTGGATCTTAGTATAGAGGATGAAAATTAATGAAAATCTTAGGTCTAGTAGGTCACAACTTACTGAATAGACTTGCATAAGTATTTCATAGAAGGGTCTGAACATAAGACACAATTTATGACCTCCAAGCAGACATTCACTTCTACAACTCGGTGTAGGATTGAGACAAGACTGCTAGGGGGTTGAAGTATACCCATAAAAACATCTAAATTAGATCAACCATAGTAACACACACAATTGCAGAAAGCAAGAGGGATCAAGAACCCTAAGATATCACTGAAAACATCATATACTTAAATTCAATAAGAGATAAACTCAGACAAGGAAGCATAGGGACATGAAGGATTGTCACAAAATACCTCTGCAATGTTTGAATTTATCAATGGGAGAAATACAACTGTATAAGCCAGAGGGTAGAGATGATACCACAGATGACCCTTAAGAAAAGATGAATTTCTTCTACAAATTGTCCAACTCTAAGCTTGAAAGCTCTAAAAATACATTATATACATCACTCAACTGCACATAGGCAGGAGTAAAAAACTAACCTAACTAGGGTTACAAGATTTTTCAATACAATAATCAAACCCTAAAGGTACAAGACTGATCATAAATATATTTCTACAATATCTCAACCGATCAGATCTATCTTTGAGTGCCCATCCCTGTACTATATCCATCCACGGACAAGCAACCTAGTTTCATTAATTCTACTGCACAAAGTCTCGCCATGAATGCTTCAAATCTGATCATAATTTCCTGGGAACAGTACCATTGAAAAACTAGTGCCAACCCTTTTTAGCATCTCCTGGCATGAAAGCACGGCACAATACCCTACAACATCAGCCAACAATCATCTCCATCACCCTCTCAACCATAACCGTCCTGAGAAATTAATTTCTGAGCTAACTGATGTCGTGCATGGCTGAAAAGAGTAAAACCCTAGTGAAACCTTTCACAAAAAAATTGAGTTTAAATATTAATGGCTAGCGAGTCTAAAATTAAAACATGACCGCCGATCTCATATCTCTCCCGAAAAATGAATGGCCATGATACACTGAGAAAATCACTTAAAATCTTCTTCTGACAAGTCAAAACCACTGTGGAAGTCAGCGACCAATGAGAGCCGAGCATGTCAGTATATCTGTTACCTTGGACCCACCTCGAGCCTTCTTCTTTTAAGTCATCTGGTGACTGCACGACCGAAGACCCATTTCTTATTCGCAAGATCCCTTAGCTAACCCCAGTTTGGTTACACGACTACACGAACACCGTAGTCGCTAAATATCTCAATCTTTTAGTTGACCCTGGTTAGATCCAACGAACAAGAGAAAAGCTTTAGTCGCTGGTTGGCAGAATACTTCCTTAACCATGGGCCCAGACCTACCACTTGTCGCTCTGTTATTCATCCTAGTCACTCCATCAGCAACACCTTGGCAACCTCTAACATCAGACCCACTATGATTTCTAGATTCCCATCTAACGGCGGGTGCATGATCTCATAGCCATAGAATATTCTTTCAGATCATGCACTAGCCGTAGATCTCCATTAAGCCATGACCCCACTGACACATTAATCCACTTGGAAGTTTTCATTGTCATATGGCAACCAATCATGTTTGAGCACATCAGCACACCTGGCAACACGATCCCACAGTCTCTCCCTTTACTTCGACCAATGAGAAGCCTCCATGTAGGACAATGTGGCAGTGGACCCACTAAACTCTAAAGTGCTGCATAAAAGGAAAGATTGACAGTTGTCATGATTTCGCAAGCCTCTGACACATCCTTTGCAAAATCATGACAACCGTTGATCATCTCAAACGGGACCCCACTCTGATAGTCAATCCTGATACCAAATCGATGACTAGTCTTAAAACCTGATTCTCCTGAAGATTCCTTGAGATTATCAGACAACCGTTGGATTAGAATCTTCACCACTGCTTGCAGAATTAACCCCACTTTGACCTGGCGAATCAGTGAACAAGGCAATTTCATTCACAAGATACTCTGAGGGACTGTGGTTAAGTTGAGCGAATACACGAACAAAGAGATTTCACTAGTTTGCTAAATCATGAATGAACCCAGGGTTAGATCATGCAAACATGTGAATAAAAGACCACTCACAGGGTTGCCAAATATCTTGAAACACCACCGAAAGAGTTGAGCAAATACATGACTAAGGGAAGGCTGGCTATTTTGTTGGGTCGCGGGATGTCAAGACGTAACCGCCAAAAATTTGGCGACTAAGAAAAACTAAGTGACCGTCGAATTGCTGAACCAAAAGCTTAACCGCCGGAGAACTTGGAGAACTAGCGACTGAGGCAAATATAAAGCGCACATGGGTTTTTTGAAGACTTAAGTGGCTGATAAAGTAACAAGGAATTATAACAGGGCTTAGGGTTTTGATGGTTTTTTTATATAACGGCTAGATTTTCAAATATTTTGACCTGCAGACTAGGGAATTAGGAAATTCATAGAGGCTAGAGGATAGAATATGAGGCCATAAAATTTTTAGGGAAGCTTGGCAGGGCAAAAATAGAGATCCTGGAATAGTCGTTAGCCAAATTTTGCAAAATAGGAAATTTAGGGTAACAATAACATTATGAATCTTAATTGATCCTCAATGTTGGAGTGATCATAGTTTTAGGAGTTATTTTCTTAGCGTTTTCTTATAAATAAGCTTTTGACTTAACTTTCAGAGATTAGAGAAAGTTGGGAAAGTTACTGTAATTTTGTAAACAACAAATAGAGTTTAGTTTAGTTTTATTTCAAGTGTACCTTTCAATGAATGAATAGAATGTACTTTGCAAGTTCTATCTTTTTATCTTGATCGTATCCTATTCACTCATCCAAGGGAGCCCACTTGGTGAGTGAATTCTACTGTTAGTTAGGATGTATTTCATGCTTTCCTAGATTTAGAGAGAACTTTTATGTTCCTGCAACCGTTGGCAACAAAACTAACAGATTGTTCTTGTAGCAAAGGAAAATAGAGCTGTACCTATCTGTGATTACTATTTTTAGTAGATTAAACTTGTTCCTTTCTCCTAGCTTAGCATTTCAAGCTTTTAAGTATTTTAAATTCAATAGTCTAGATGAGTGCCAATTAGGATGATTTAGAGCATATACTTTGTAGACACTATTTCAAGTCGACGTCCCTGGTTGATACTATAAATGGGTTAAATGAGTTAATTAGTTGTTGTTTAAGATGTCCAATCTAAGTATCCAAAGCATTTATTTGGCTGATCACCATGAATGACATGTTTACTTGCAGGTTAAACATCAGTTGGATGTGCCACTTGAAAGTGATAGACAAAAACCCTCGTTGCATGCAAACATAGAATGATCGTGGGCACAATAAAAGATATGAAATGAATGCAACAATACTTCATGATTGAAGTAGAAAATTACAAAGAAATGCATAGAGTCAAGGAGTAAAGAGAAATAAATAAAGTCAATTGTGAACTTTATAATGTAGACATTCCATGATTTAAATAGAGAGAAATGGTTGAAACAAGCACGAAACCATAAAATCAAATGAATGCAATAAAATTTCATGATTAAACTAGCAAATGAATATGATAAGCTAATTTCATTAATAAACTAGTAGATTTAATCATATTATCGACAATGTCACTAGATTAATATAAGATAAAGGCATATAGTCAATGTCAATTAAAGAATATATACAGTCAACATAAGCATACAAAATGAGTAGAATCAACGTGACAAAAACTTCAATGACAAATTATGAATGTACACAGTCAATGTAATCTTAGAAAATGAGATGAAGTTTTAAGAAAATGATAGAAAGAAGGTGAAATAATAGACGATTTTAGGGATCAAGGTGGGTAGGTAATATATGAGTTTGTGTGGTTCAGTGGTAGACCACTAAAACAAATAAATTCAATAACTTTTCATGATTAAACTAGCATATGCAATGATATTATCGATAATGTCCCCTATTTCTTTGACATTCCATGCAATAATGTCAAAGTTTAATAAAAGACAAATGTATATAGTCAATGTCAACTTAAGAATGGAAAATGTAATTACAAAGACAAATCATTCAATGCCAACTTCAGAATCCATTCACTCAATGTAAGCTTATCAATGCATACATTCGATGATTACATAGAAATGCATAGACTGAATGGGTAAAGAGAAATTCTTAAAGTTATTGTAATCTTATCAATGCAGATACATTTCATGTAATTAATTTGTATAATGGTGTGAATCACAGATGGACCAACATGATACAGTAAAACCAAATCAGTACAATAAAATTTTATGATTAAAGTAGGAGACAAATTTTTGATAATGCACTTTATTTCTTTGACATTCCATGTAAAATTTTGATACTGTGATATAAAAAATAGATGGATCAAATATAACATTAGGTGAATATAAATAAACTTTTGAAAAATAATAAGAATACAAAAAACTAATGAATACAGTAACATTTCATGATTAAACTAACTAATTGAATCATATTGTCGATAATGTGTTATATTTATTTGACTTTGAATGTAAAAATGTTGATTAAACATAGAAACAATTGAACCAAGCCCTAAACCATAAAAGAAAAAGAATACAATATCCTTTCATGATTAAACTAGCAGTACTAATCATCATATCGATAGTGTACCCTATTTATTTGACATTTCATGCAATAATCTAAAGAATAAAACTAGCAACTCTAAAAATCTTACAGTAACATTTCATGATTAAACTAACAGATTTAATCACATTGTCGAGCATGTACTATACTTATCTAGCATTCACTGTAATAATTTGATAGTGTAATAGAAAGAACAAATGGATGGACATAAACCCTCGATTGAATACAAAGAAATGGTTGAAAGGAAAAGGAAACCATACAAAAATGAAACCCTAACTCTTTGATACTCTACAGTAATTCTTTGACATTCTTTGACATTGTACCCTAATACTTTGAGATTTGATGCAATAAATAAACAATATGATGAAAAAAATGGAAAGACTGAATGCCTACACTGAATACCCATGCAAAAATGGTTGAAACAAATGAGAAGTCGTATAAGTGAAAGAATACAATAAACTTTCATGATCAAACTAGTAGCTTTGATCATTTTTTTGACAGTGTACCCTATTTCTTTGCATGCCATGCAAAAATTACACATTTTGCTCAAAAAATATAATGAATCGACTCAAACCCTCGATTGAGGACTAAGAAATGGTTGGAAAAAATAGGAAACTATTAAAGAAAATCAATAGAATAACATATTATCACCATTTCACTATAATTATTAGACAATTAATCCAGTAATTTATAAATAAAAATACGGAGTCAAACCCTCAAATAGAAACACAGAAATGGTACAAACAAACAAGAAATCGTAAGAGAAAAATAATACAATATCTTTTTATGATTAAAATAGTAGCTCTAATCATAATATTGACAATGTACTCTATTTCTTTGAAATTTCATGCAATAATTTCAGAGGAACATATGAAAATCGATTGAACCGACAACAACAACATTTCATGATTAAAGTAGAAGTTTAAACTGTAAACACAAATCATTAGAATGATAAACCTTGTGAAATCATAGCTACTTGTGAGGGATGAAGGAATACCTCACTTGTGAAACTCTCGTTGCATGTAGAGAAACCCTCATCGCACACAAAGAAACTTCAACGGGAAGCATTTGTGGGAGATGAAGTTTTGAGAAAATGATTGAAAGAAGGTGAAATAATCACGGTTTTAGGGCTAGCTGTGGGTAGGTAATGAATTGATTGGATGGTTACATGGTAGACAATGACCAAGTAACGTGTTATTGCAGTTAGTGATAGGGTCTACGATGATTTTGTAGGGTCTTTTGTGGGGTATTATTATATGGGCCCTTGATTACCGCAAGGGCCCAAATGGTTATATTAAAAAAAATGACATAAAAAAGGTAATGTTTCATAGTGAGATGACCCACATTTAAAACATCTTATAATTATATGACTACATGTTTAGTAATTGGGGGCTTAGTATTTTTTTTTGATATATCATTCATGACTATTGGGGGTTTAGGGGTCGGGTTGTGGGTGCACTTTGAACATGCCATTTTTTGACCACTTGGTGTTCAACGATCTCTACAAAGAATTCCATGAATACCCATAAGCCAAAACCTTATCTTTAAGCTCTTAACTCACATACGGAGTTACAAAAAACCATCGAAATTTGACTTACAGTTTAGGAGTTTCAAGTGCGTGAAGTTAGCTTGGGCGGCTACTGGGAACTTTCCCCTAATGATTAAAATTAATTGTGTCCACCAATTAGAATTTAGAATACATTTTATTTTAGTACAACTTTAAATTTAACTATAGAATAAATGTAATATAGTTAAGTATATGTTTTTTAAAAATTAATTTTCCATCGTTTGATTGGTTAAACTAATTGAATCCTTATACAAGGAATTTTAGGAATTTGAAACAATGAAGTCTTTCTCGGAACTTTTTAGCTTATAGCATTATTCCCAACATTTTTTCTCATACAATTTTGTTGTCGAAATTCTAGCCATCACCTGCACTTGCCATAAATTCTTCGTTGCACCAAAAGGTCTTTGCCTGTTCATTTTCATTCACAACAATTTTCATTCCAAGTAAATTTGGGTGCTATTTGTAATGCATGGTAGATAATTTTTTAATCCAAACTATTTCTATCACATTTTGGAGAAAAGTTTAATGTGAACCTAAGTCCACAAAAATTTGTTGCACACATGACCACCACTAGTAAAGAATCCCCTTCGTGCTAAGCTTGAAAACTAAGAATTATTGTCAAGTTGCGAAGCTTATGTATTTATGAATTTTTTAATTTCTCTTATAGTGAGAAATTGTATGTACTAGAATGCTTTTTGTATCCTAACAAAATGATGATAGGAAGAATTAGGTATAGGTCTATATAGAAAGATTTTTTTTATTAATTAGTATAAATATTATATTTAAATTATTAATTATAATAATAGATAAAAATGTTAATATTATTTTATAATTATAGAAATAATATTATATATAAAATTATTTTATATTTAAATAATTAATCAATAATATATTATTATATTTTTTAAAAAGTAAGGAATAGATAAAATAAAATAATTTAAATTTAATTTAATTTAATGTGAGTAGTTTTAATAATTTATTTTAATATTATTGTAATTAAATTTAAGTTTAAAATAATTAATTTAACATTAAAAAATTCAACAATGAAAAATATCCAAAAAAAGATGGCTTTATGTTTTGTGAATTGCCCTTCAGCCTTAGAAGTATATGTGAATTCTAGAAAAAATGTATTTCAAAACTATCGAGTGAATTTGACAAATCAGTTTGTTGTTCTCTGTGCTCCTCCTCATTCCTCTCATAGATAGAGAGAGGATATTTATGCTTTTCATGGTCAAGCCAGGGCTTTGGAGTGCCCTCCACCTCCCGAGGATAGGAAGAAATATCCTCTATTAGCAAGACCAAAAACCCTTTCTCCTCCTGCATTCAATAATAGGGTGAATTATCGACAAAGGAACCTTGGCTTAGAAAAGAATAAAATAGAGAGTCCTCAACATGGATGGTAGGTTGTTAGAGGGTGGAATGAGAAAATAGCTTTGAATTTGCAAAGTAGATTGATGGAAAAAGGGCTCTGAAAGGGGCAGGCGGGGGACTGGGATTAAAGAGCCAGAAACATAGATCAGGATGACAAAGCTATGATCCACCAGGAGAGGCTTGTACAAACATTAGGGATACACTTGGGTGGGTGTCAGGTCCATACTATTCTAAGGGGAATAACAATGACACGAGGGGCAAAAGGGTAATAATAAAAAAGGAAAGAAGTTATGGGTGATTCCCATTTTAGGCACTACCCCTAATTTTTCTAGTGGCACAAACCACATAGAATTAGGGCATCAGATAGAACCATTTCCACAAGCTCAACCAAACTCTAACTCAATGATTCCTTCCAACAATCTACTAGACGGATTAAGATTCATACTATTCCTGTGGAGTTATTACATAGCCAAGTTTTAATTAAAATTAGTAATTTCTTGGGCGGACTTGTAGGCATTAAAAAAAAATTAAGCTCGTCTATTGCCAAAATATTAGTTAATTTGGATATTAATGCTAAATATATCAGACCAATTAATGTTGTAACTAATCATGCATCTTATCTCATTAGACCCTCTTTTTATTAACATGATATTTAGACTAAAAATGTTATACATAAGAGGAATCAAACCCTCTTTAAAAATAGTAAAATTACTGAAAAAATGATGCTTATATCCCCAAATCCCCTAAGGAGATAAGAATATGTTTTAATGAGAGTAAAAAAGGTTTTACTATCCAACAACTAGTCGATCCTGAACCTAGCCCCCTCGGCACTAGTTGCAATCCCACTCACCATGAATCCAATAGTGCACTATCATTTGGAAATAAGTAAGTGTCCCAGGATCAGAACATTAGATATATATCACCCATGGATCCTCAACCAATCCCTCTAGATAGACATATATCTTCAACTGAGATTGGATTGGAGATAGGGAAAATTCAGGATAATGAAGTGGTGGTTCTTCCCTTGTTGGAAGATTGTGGTGTAGGGAAGGGGGAAGGAGTAGAAGGAAATAATGATAGTATAGGAGTTGGTATGAGAGTAGAAAAACCAAAATTGCCTCATGGATTAAACATTCCATCACTAGTATCTACCTCCCTTAAGAATCTAATGATGACCATCACAGAGGCAGTGAGGCCCGAGGAACTTCTATGAAGTAGGGGCAACATGAAGACACAAAAGGTAATACGGAAATACCTTTTGAGGTGGAAAAATCTAAGAAGGATAATGTAGGTGAGGAAAAGGAAAGGGTAGGTATGGAGAAAGTAGAAATTGGGCTGGAATACATTTGTAATAAGGTAATAGATAATCTGATGGAGGGGATAATAGTAGACTTTATCAGTAAGGAATAGATTGAGGAGGAAAAGAAAGATCTAATCTCTATAATATTGGAGTTGAATGAGAAAGAAGATAATAAGAAGGATTTAATGGAGGAGATCATAGAATTAGGAAAGAGAGAAGAAGCAGAGTGGGATGCTCACTTAGGACTAGCAACTTCTTAGAATAGAAAAAAATTCCCTTGACTGTGCCAAGATTAACAGAAAAAGGGGAAGGAAATCACTCTCATAACTGAGATCCAAATTAGGTAATGCAGAAGACCAAACTAAAATAACTACTCTAATAAAATTTGGGAAGGGGAAGGTCCTTCCAATGGAAGGATGAAGATCACCACATGGAATGTTAGGGGCTTGAATGCCCTTAACAAGCAACAGATTGTCAAATGCTACATATTTGAGATTAAAGGTGAAATTATTATGCTACAAGAGACTAAATTAACTCAAGAAGAAATTGACAACTATAATTAAAAATTTAGGAATTTTGATTATGGTGAGAATCCCTTCCCTTAGAGCTTTAGGTGTGTTGCCAGTCAAATAAATTTCATCTTATTCATGTGCGGCAATTTCCAACCTTTGTCAAAGTTTAAGTTGTAAATTGAATCTTGAACTTTGAACTTGAACCTGCCGGTTCAAGGTTCAAAGTTCAATATGCATTTCTCCAAAAGCATCATGTATAGGTAGCATCATGGTAATAAAATCTCTTTCTATCATGGTCCCGTGTTCATTTGTAAATGTTAAAATGAACTTTGAACTTTGAACCCAAACTTTATGGTTCAAGATTCATGTTTAAATCTGCACTTCGACAACTTTGCATTAAAAGTCTCCCAAGTCAAGGTTTTAGTATCATGGTTCATAAATCTTCAAGCTTTTTATAAATGTCCTAGAGGCCCACCATAGTTTTCAAGTGTGCATATTAATTAAAACATCACAAATCATGTACTTTGAACCCAACCTTTATGGTTCAAAGATCGAATTTCAAGATGTAATAATACCCAGATATAAGCTGTGAGCCAAATGTTTACATATTGACAATGAAATGATTGATGTAACCAAAAGAGTGGTGCCACCTCAGCTCATGGGATTTTATTACTGAAGAGAAGCATGTATAATAGGCTGTTAACATTCATTGCAGCATAAAAACTGATCGCATGGCAGTTCTCTTGAATTGATGGGAATCAAAGCAAGTGTGTGTGTATTTATTTTCCCTCTCTTTTCTTTTCTTTATTCTGCTCTGCTTATCTTCTAGAGGCATCTTGGAGCGGTGGGGTAACATTTTCAAGAAGCAGAAAAATGGTGAGTTCTACAGCAACATTGGCCCTGTAATTCCTTTAAGCTTCTTCATTTTAAAAGCAAAGAGTTGGCTTCATAAGAATCTTGCAAGATTTTGTTTCAGTATGTCTTCTTGCAAAGTAAAATTCATAAAGGAAAATAAATTTTCCCCAATCAGTAGTTGTTTTCCTGAGATGAGAGATATGGTGATAATGGATGATGATATTGGAGAAATTGTGTAAAGATTAAGGAAAATAGTTGACGAGGCCATATCTATCAGGATTGTAGAGAGTGGTTTGTTAGAAGCGGCTGGTTTCCCTGAAGTAATTCCATGCCTAGAGTTGGTGATAGAATGTCGTAACAGGTATAATAAAGCTGAGAGGTGCATCAACACAGAAAGTGGTGAAGTCCTGGTGAATATTAATAGAGAGGTGATAATGGCCACTTTTAAAATCCCACCAGTGGAGGTTTACAAGGATTGGACTATCGATAAAGCCATAGAAAACTCTGAACAAAACAAGAGGGAATATAGAAATAACATAGCTAGAGACTGGCTGTTAAACCCAAAAAAAGGAGGTTCCCGTCTACCTAGACCTCTCAGAAAAGATCACCTATTTAGAGAAGTAAGGGATATAACAGTAATGTTAAACATGGTTAAAGGTAATTCTGTAGATACCAATTGGGAAGATTGGATGTACATTTTTGTGCAGGCCATCCAAGATGTTGGTAATGCTATTGATTGGGTTGAGATTATAGCCGAATAGTTGCATGAAAGTTTGTCCCAGCCTACCTTTATTTCAAGTTTTTATATGTCCTCTTACCTCTTTTATATGCTTGCCATATGTAGAATTTGGGATGGTCTACCACATGAAGAGTGGAAGAGCAGTATGACCATTTATGAGTACCATCCCCTATTGCAAAAAGGAAGAAATCCCATAGGTTTCAAGAAAGTGCAAGATACCTTTATGTCCAAGTTGGTCTTTGAGATGAAGGGAAAACCTAATTGCAAGATATCAGAAGAAGCCATGGAATTTGTGAAGATTTATGGAAGTTTTTATATTCAGTTCCCTACCTTTAGCTATTTGAGGGTGGGAGGCTTCAGTGATGCTCCCTTGAAACTTCCTAGGTATTGTCTTGACAAGTGTATTCTACTTGAGGTAGGAAGACAGCTGTTAATCATTGAGAAGAAATACAAGGTTAAGTGAGGTATTGGTGTTTTCTGTAGAAGTTGAGAAATCCAACTTCATAGTTCGCCAAGAACACCTGCATGCAAATAACCTGTTGCTAAAAGGAAACCAAAGAGACAAAAAGCAAAGGCTTTGAAAATCTCAGCAGTGTGAGAGAAAATTGTATTCCAAGATAATGAAAAATAATTACAAGGTTCAACCTATAAAGGTGAACAAAACCCTAGAACTAGAAAAGCTAGGTTGCACATTATAATTAATAAAGATATTAATTATAATGTACCTAAGAGATAGCTTAAGTAAAAAAGAGTAATGAAACTAACTAATTATTCTAACACCCCCCTTTAGCAAAGCTCAGGAGGAAAGCTAACCTAGCACAACTATGAAAGTAGGAAATGGGTCCTGGCAACAAGGCCTGATCAGGTACCCAAAACAAGGAAATCTCTATAAACCGGAGACAAAGGAGAAAACCCAGTGGAAAAAATCCTCTCCAAAAAGAGATATAAAAGCAAGAAAAAGACAAAAAATGACTTCAAGAGACTCTCTCAAAGCCATAAGTACAATGCGTGCTGCCAACCCCCCCGTGAGAGAGGGTTAAGGCTCCAAAGCCCCCCCAGAATGAAAGAACCCCTGGATCAATGAACAAACCACCATGACGCCAATACAAAGGAGTGAAAGGAAGTGAGCACTAAAGAGGTAACCTTGAAAGATGAGGTGTCATTGGAAGGCTGAGCTGATGCTCAAAGGAGTAGACATGAGGATCTTGAAAGGGAATCCCCAATGTAGGTGGTATGACAGGTGTGCTGACACTGTCAGGAGATAGGAGATGAGTGTCCTCTATAGAATCCTCAACAACTGCACTTGGTGGCTCGATGAATGGAGCTGGAGGGTCTGGTAGTGCTGAAGAAGAGTCCTGCTGAAGAGAAGAAACCCCAACAAGATGAGGTGAGGTAGTCACAGAAGTGGTCTTAGGAACAACATAGAGGTTCAAGTGACCTGACTATCCCACATGATGCTCTCACGTAAGAGGAGAGCTATGCTCCGATAATGGAGATGGTGGACCAAAGTGTGAGAAGGTGTAGAGATGGGTGAAATGATCAACTGTCCCTGTAGCAACAATGCCACCTATTGCACTATCCCAGATGAAGACTGAATCTGGCATGAACTCAACTATCTTCCCTGACCCACTAAGTGTAATCTGATAAATCGAGAGAAGGTTTGCAGATAGAGATAAAACATACAATACATCATTGAATGTGCCATCTTGAATGCCTACATAACCTTTCCCACAGACTGTCATGATAGTGTTATTCCCCATGAGAATGTGAGGAATAGGAGAAGCCTCAAAAGAAGAGAAGATCTCCAGAGAAGATGCCATATGGTGAGAAGCACCAGAATCCAGTATCCCAAGGCCCTGTGAAGGGGATGCAAAAGAAGCCCATAATGCATGACCCTATCCAAAATCTTGTCTAGATGTTGAAGATGTGGAAGAAGACTGAAAAGAAGACCCCTGTGAGGTAGAAGAGGATGGAGAGGAAATAGTTCTCTTCTGAAGGAGAGCTTGAAAATTTGCAATCTATTTCTCATAGCCATTAAATCTCTTCTGAAAATAACATGACTCATCACTAGGTCCCTTTTGACAATAGGAACATGTAGGGCTCTCAGTCTTATGTTTCTCCTTCTTAGAAGAAGATGGTGGGCTAGTAGAGTGCTGAGAAGAGGAATCATATATCTACTTTGGCTTTTGCTTCTATGTATCCTGAGGTGTCTGGGCAAGCAATGCTTGTGACTATGAACCTGTAAGTGAATCCATCTGATTGAGCTTGGACTACTCACGAGTTAACCTATCATAGAAGGTCTCAAAAAAGGGCATAACATGTTGAGCACCCAGTGCATCCATAATGGAGTAGAAGGTAGAAGTGAAAATCTGATAAGGGTTGTGAAGCTTTGAGAGTATCAGAAAGATACACTCATCATCTGACTTCGTCTTTCTAGTAACCTATAAAATGGATCGAAGAGACTTAAACTTCATCAAGAAGTCCTCAATGCTGGTGAATGATTCAGGTACCAAGGAGGTGAACTCTGCATCTATCTAGAGAACCCTAAACTGATTCATTGTGCCAAACAAGGTAGAAAACTTGTTCCACATATCCTTGGGTGTGGTCAAACCATCCAGGTGGAACAACAACCCATCTAAAATATTCATTGCGATGAGGCCCATTGCCTCATCCATCTTATTTCTCTGCATAAGAGCCTCATAAGGCCTCTGTAGAACTAGTTGAGCTGCATCGAGGCATGAACATAGCCCTTTTGCCATAAGCAATCTAGTCATCTGTCCTTTCCAAGTGTGATAGTTGTGAGGTGTCAGCCAGGCCATAGAGGGGTCTAACATTGAGAGAAGAAGAAGATGGAAGTAGAAGGGTCTTTTCTGAAGTAAATAATAGAAAGAAAGAACACCCCCCCACAATGTATAAATCTAACCCCCGTACAACAAGTAATCAATTATCGAAAGCACAAAAAATGAGAAAAAAACCTAGACACTAGATGTAGAGAGGGAGGAAACTGAAGCCTCTAATTCAATGCTAAAAATGATAGCTCAAATGAATGAATCAGCAAACAAAACTAGCATCATCACGTCCGGCTTGGAAAGACCTTTTTGACGATATTTCATTTTTCGAAAATGGACACCATATGGACAAGTTACGACCGAAAAACCAACTGCACCTCTGAAAAGAAGCTCACTGGAAAAAACTAGTCACGGGAAAAAAACATGATGGCCATCTGCATGTCACGAGCCTATTGATGATGTCATCATGACCAGGGCTGACCTCATCACCAGAAAAAAAAACTAGTTGCCAAAAAAATTCAAAAATTGGCTAAAAAATTTGGAAAGTGGCCAGAAAAAGTTACCGGCAGGTGACGTTAGTAATGAGGTCACCTCTATGCACAGAGGTCAGGCAGAGGCGGTGGTGGCTGGTGGCGCGGTGGCTCCCGAGCAGCATTGTGGTGGCGTGGCGACAGTGGCAGTGGGAGCAACGTGTGGGCTGAGCGGTGGCGGCGGGTAGCGGCTAAGCGTGGGTGGCGGGGCAGTGACGACGCACTCTGAAAAGAGCCCTGTGGGGCATTTTTTGAGATTTTAAAACTTTTTTTCTTGGTTTTCAAGCCTGTACGGCCCTAATAAGGCAAAATTTTTCTCCCGGAGGCCAAATAGGTCAAGTTTTATATGAAAATAAGGGTTTTTGGGCCTTTCAAACGCAACCGAGAGGTCAGTTTTTGCTCAAAGTGCTCTCAAAAAATGAGACTCCCCAGATCCAATAAAAACAACAGAAAAAAAACTAGAAGAGCTGTGGCTTTCATCTTCGAATCACGGCTCCAAAAGCTCAGACCAGGTAGTAGCAAGGAAGCTTTGATACCATGTAGAAGTTGAGAAATCCAACTTCATAGTTCACCAAGAACACTTGCATGCAAATAACCTATTGCTGAAAGGAAACCAAAGAGACAAAAAGAAAAGGCTTGGAAAATCTTAGTGGTGTGAGAGCAAATTGTATTCCAAGATAATGAAAAATAATTACAAGGTTCAACCTATAAAGGTGAACAAAACCCTAAAACTAGAAAAGCTAGGTTGCACATTATAATTAATAAAGATATTAATTATAATGTACCTAAGAGATAACTTAAGTAAAAAAGAGTAATGAAACTAATTGATTACTCTAACATTTTCTTCCCACTAGAGCTGGGCCATTATAGATTCTGGTTAATGGATGATTTTTCCTTATTGAGAAATGAGCTAAAAGAAATGAACCTCCAACCATATCAGGAAAGGAATTACTTTGATAGCAAAGGTTTTGTGGAGAGCCATTTCAGGGTAGATGCTATGTTTCTTCATCAGTGAGAATTAGAAGACTTCTGGGATGATTGCATGGATGAAGTTGAGGTTACAAAGAGAATGCGCTCTAGATTTTCTCTTAAAAAAATTGATGCTTTAAAACTTCCTTTCAGTATCAGAAACATAAAGGATGAAGATGAGAATGTATTAGAATCAGAAAGCACAACATCAAGCACTGAAGTTGTGATTAGAAGAGTTGATTGGTTGGAAAAGGAAGAAGAAGATATAAAGTCTTTGACTAAGGAGGTTTTTCGAAGAACAGAGCAATGGCTTAAGGCACAAAGAAAAAAAATTCAAGCAACCCCTGCATTGAGAACTAGGAGTCCAAGGACTCCAAAAATTGAATCTTCCCCTGTCCTAACTAATAAGATTGAATTGTTGCTTTCTGCAGGTATCTCTAATCCTCCACAAATCCCTAACATTGAAGATTCAAAGTTGGTTTCTGATGACATTGTGAGGTTTACCAGGAAAAGAAGCAAAAGAGGTGAGAAGGTGGACCCTTCTTTCTGCATTGTTCTTGGTTCTGACAATGAAGAGCCCAGTGTAAGGCAGTTCAAAAGATTGAAAAGAGGCAAAGTATCAACTATGGACTTAGTATCAACAGGAGGTAGTAGAAGTACAGGTCAACAAGATCCAGTCACTCCAAGTAATCCAAGCACCACTATTTCCTTACAGAATACAACTCCCAAGACTCCAAATTGGATGGATTTGTCTATGAACAAGAAGAGGAACATCGTTCCTACCTCAATTTCTATTGGTGACTTGGTTAGCAAATATCTTGAAAAATCCCCAAGGACAAAGAAGCCGAAGACAAAGGCTATGGTAGATATAGACCCAAATACAGGTCATTGGGTTGCTAAGATATTCAAGCCTACTTCTGAAAAGACTAATGCTGAGGTCACTAAATAAGATTTTAGTTTGGAGAAAGTAGACTTAGGAGTGTCTTCCAGGGTGGTAGATTTGAAGATCTTGAATTTTGCAAACAAGAAAATCAACCATAGAGTACTGAAAGATGTAGAAGATAAAGCAAAATTGAAACAAGCTTTATGTGAAATGGAAAAATACATTCAACAATTGGAGAATCCTGTTCCCCATCCTTTGGAAATAGTACCTCTAAATCTAGATGTCAAGTCTCCAGATAATCTTTAATTCTTTGATCAGGTACACAAAGAGAGATCTCTCTCTAAAGAATTCTTGAATTGGATGGGAGAGGTTGGTTGAATGGTTAACCATTTTGCACAAGCCTATGAAGATTTAACTAGTAGATCTTCTTCTATGGTGTCTGTTGTTGAAGCTAATATGAAACTCTGGGAAGGAAAGAGGGATGGTTTGGAGATAGAGATAACCAAGATGGATGAGGCTTTTGTCTATGGTATAGACAAGTTTCTATCTGAGAAGGTAGTACCTGACATCAATGCCAGTCTCTTATTTGTAGCCAAGATTATTGAAGAGTGGTGATGTACTCTATTTGAACAAGGTATCGAGGAATCAAGACAGATTCTGAAGGCAGTAGCTTGTGTTGAAGAGATTCTTAGCAACCATATAGACTCTCTTTATAACTTAGCCAAGGGTGAAGTAAACACCGGAATTGATGCAGCCAAGATGAAGGAATCCTTCGCTGAGAAGGCACAGGGGTTAAAAGATGCCAAAGAAATGGTAGCACATGATTGCTTAGTTGTAGCCTAGGTGCAGTCACTGATAATGATTGGCGAGGAACAAATACAGACATTGGAGACCAAGTTGGAGTAGTTGCTGAACTGTAAATGTATCTGGGAATAGAGGCTTGATCTTGTTTCTTCACCAAACAAAGTGATGCTGGAGAGATTTGCGACAACTTTTGAGGAGTGGTCAGCTACGTGCAAAGCAGCTGATGCCACCACTAGTGCTGAGGCCGAGAAAAGTTAATCGGTTATTTAGTCTTTGACAAAGCAGTTCCAAGTAGTTGAGGGTGTTAGTTTCATTTCCAAAGATAGACTTTTTAGTTACGAAACTGATTATGCCGTGCGTGGCTATAAATTAATTTTTGAAGGACCTTGCAAGGGTTGGTTCTCTGGTAGCAGAAACTTAATAGTTTAATATTTATTGCAAGTACTTTCGATGAATAATTTTGTTTTGAATTGAAACATTTGATATAGTATTAGTTGATATATAAAGAAGATAATAGTATCTTTCTTAGATCAGTTGGTCTGGTTACTACATGTATGTTGGTTTCAGTTGGAATTGATTTCATGTTGTTGTAATCTATGTGTGTGTGTTTCAAGATCATCTCTCCATTCTTCATTTTTATTTCAGTATATGTTGAATCGATCTTCCTAAGAGTGTTTCCTTTGCAATCTTAGTAAGTTGGCTTAGACGAGTGTGGATATTTCTCAGAACTTGAATCTTTTATAGTCATTTTATATGAGGAATTGAAAAACCTTTCATACTTTTAGGTCAAAAGTATACATTTTTTTTTACTATTTTTCATTCTTTTCAAATAAATGGATTGTCAAGACTTATCTTTATATAAGGTAGTTGCTCCTTTGATTGCAGAGAGTTTAGTCGTGAGTGACTAGCTCAACTGTTCTGTTATTTTTTCCTTCATTTTGGGCAAGAGTGTTAGCAAATTGATATAATTTTAGTAAGAAGGAAAATCTGTATACCAATATATTTTTGGCAACTCCGCTGAGGAATCTAACAAGTAGACCAAGGCTTAACTCTTTTTCATCTAATGATCAGTTATGGTGCTACATGTTGAGGTAATTCCTGGTCAGCAAGAACTTCCCCCAGTGTTACAACCTGATCTTCACTTCTCTGATACACAAGAGGACATTATCGTTGATCTTAATGCAACTACTTGGAATCTAAGAACAAGCGGTCAACAATATCAACAAGTGAGGTTAGTAATTGAAGAGGAGGAAGAAATTGGGGTGTGGTTGAGACTTTTGCATTTGGCTCAACCAGCTGCTGTAGAAAATAGAGCAGCCCAAAGACCTAGAGGATAGGTTTTTCTTTATTAATATATCTCTATTACAATATTAATCAGTAAGCTGGTAGAAAAGAGGTATACAAGAGGGGATAAAGAAAAGGGATTGGTTGATGAAGTTTTTGAAGCCCTTGAGAGATTGAATTTCAACCCCAATATTCCTGTGAGAAGAAAGACCAAAACAACTAGTAGATCATCCTCACCTACCAAGTCTACCACACCCATTTTTGGTTTCCAAGCCCTTACATTATCTGGCACATTAGTCCCATCTCTTTTTAATCCTCAGCCTCTAAATTTTTCTCTACCAAACATGGCCCAAAATCAACCATGGGGTGCTCAGGTTGGTCCTCTAGATCTAACAAATTTTAACCTATAAGCTTTACCCAAAGGGGCTAGAGAGGTTCTATCCAAATTCAGTGGTGATGAAAATTTTTCCCCAAGTGATCATATTAATGCTTTCAATACTGCATGTAGTGTTATAGGCATGGGTATAGAAGATGTGGCAATCCATCTTTTCATTTAGACTTTGATTGAAATCACTGCAGATTGGTTTCATCATTTTCCCAATGGTTTAATAACAACTTGGAATGGTATGAGAACAACTTTTTTGGCTCGCTTCAAAGCAGTCGATGATGAACACTCCTTATTGTTGTAGCTCTCTCAATTAAAGAAGGAGATGCATGAACCCATGCGGGAATTTGTTGCTAAATTTAATAAGCTCTTGCAGCAGATTCCAAATGCTCATCATGCCAGTGACGAGAATAGAAAGGGCTTCTTTGTAAATGCTATACCTCCAGATATCAGCTTCCATCTTAGATGAGGAGAAGTAGCAGACCTAGTAGCTGCCCAAGCATTAGCAGTGGATCTTGAAGATGACATGATCACTACTGGTAAATGGAGAAGAGAGGTTCAGACTCCTAATAATCAGGCTTCTACATCTGGATCTTCTGATCCTATTGTTCAAAGACTGGTCAATGATATGATTACCCTAAAAAGGCAATTACCAAAAGCTACCCCTTCTCCTTATCAAGATATTCCTAGGAGGTATGGAAACCAAGGAATGGGAAATTATGGAAAATAGTCAAATACTCTACCACATCAGCCAAGACATCAGATAAAAACACCTCCTGCTAAAAGCAACATGTGTATTTTTCATTTGACTGATGAGCATGATGGTGATTCTTGCCTCGAGATGGTGCGGTACAAGCAAATGGAAGCCAACAAAGAAACCATTGTGGAAATCCTTGGTGACTCTGTGAGTTACTATCTCGAATATGAGTCTGATTCAGAATGAGGTGGTGACATTCTTACAACTCTGGAGCATCCTTCATGTTCAGTGCTTACTTGAGCTCAGCAAGGTGGAAAATTTCATAGCCACGCTTCATCTCCTTTCCAAGGCAAGAAGGATAAAGAACCAATGAGTCAAGCTGGCAGCAACACAAAGACTCCAGGGAGTGAATCAGCAGGGATTAAAATCCTTAAAAGGTCTGATTTTGAACCAACTTTTGATTTCATAGAATTCTGTAAATCATCTAAAATCCAAATATCCCCTGCTGAATATTTGAAATGAAACCCTGGTGAATTGGTTAAGTTGTTTGCTTATGTGAAGGGTTCTTCTCTTGTTGTGTAGTCCAATAAGACAAATACTGTATCCACTAGTGAAATTCTTGTTGACCCAAACATTAAACAACCCGAAGTCAAAAATCCCACCATCATTCTTGAATCCTCAGAATTTGTTCCTGTAATAGGGAAACTTGAGACTTTTTATGTGTCATTGTTCATCCATGGTCATAAGCTTAGTAATTGTACTATAGATGATGGAGCTTCTGACAACATCATGCCCTCTTTAGTAGCAAAAGCCCTTGATTTGCCTTTAACCAAAAGTTTTGGTAGGTGATACTCCATGGATTCTAAGAAAGTTCCTTTGATTGGCCAAATCAAAGATGCCCAAGTTGCGTTAGCAACTTTCCCTGAAAAAAGGCTCAAGTTGACCATCCTGGTTGCTGACATACCAGCTAGTTATGGTATGCTCTTGAGCAAAACCTTTTGTAGAGATCTGGGTGGAGAGATCAAATTAGATTGGTCTCAGGCTATTGTCCCCATTGGGGATAAGAAAGTTACTCTACAACCTGAGACTAAGTGCAAGTACACTATTTTTCCCTTAGATGATCCTAAGTCTCACATCTTGTACCAGGAGATTGATTTCTCTAACTATTTGATCATGCCATAAATTGATGTCATGAATGAAAAATATCCTGATAATGAGGAACTGTGGACCTTAGAATTTGATGGGAGTTGTTCATCTACTGGTTTGGGTGCTGGGATGGTATTGATATCTCCAACTAAAGAAAAATTCCCTTTTGCCTACAAGCTTGAATTTGAGAACAGTAACAATACTGCAGAGTATGAAGCTCTATTACTTGGGATTCAAGAAGCGAAAAGAAAAGGCATTAAAATGCTTAAAGAAAAAGGAGATGCTGAGTTAATTGTGAAATGAGTAAGAGGAAAATATGCAGTGAGGAATGACAGAATGAAGCACTATAGGAATAGAGTCTGGGATGAGGTTGAAGGATTTGAGGCATTTTCAATTGAGTCCATACCTAGAGAACAGAACTCCAGAGCAGATGCCCTAGCTGGTTCTGCAATGCTGTTAATTCCTCATCCTAACTTTGACAATGATCAATATACCATTGAGCTCATTCATCGACCTAATATACTGGACAATGCTAATTCTTGGCAAGTCTTCAGTGATGATGCTCATGTGTTGTCTTTTCTTTAGGGTATAGAAAAGTTTTCTTCTATCTTTTTCGAAGGGTCAAAATTTGAATGCCAAGAGTTATGTGCTGATGAAGAGGTTGAAAAGGGAAAAGATGTTATTCAATTAAAAGGAAATCATATTCCTAAAGGTCCTGTAACTATGGAAAATTTGTTTGATTGTAAAGATTGCTTTGTGGGCCATGCTGATGGGACAAAAGAAGAATAGTCTAGTAGTTATGAGAAAATCAATATTGGGAGTAATGAAGACCCTAAGTTTGTCAACTTAGGTACATGCTGTAGCCCTACGGAGAAAGAGGTATTCACAAAATTACCGCAGGACTTTAGAGACGTGTTTGCATGGTTGTAGGAAGATTTGAAGGATTTTAGAAAGGGGAAATTCCAGCACCACATTCCTTTGAAACCGGGAGCCAAACCCTTCAGGCAGAAATTGAGAAATTATAACCCTAGAGTGGTTGATGCTATTTTTCGAGAGGTAGTTAAAATGCTTAAAGGTAAAATAATTTACCCAATCCATTATTCTACTTGGGTAGCGAACATAGTACCTGTTCACAAGAAGAATGGGGAAATTTGAATTTGTGTTGATTTCAGGAATCTTAATCAGTCAAGTTTGAAGGACAACTTTTCTCTCCCCAATATGGACCATATTCTTTAGATGGTGGTAGGGTCTGAAATGATGTCAATGCTAGACGGGTTCTCAGGGGACAACCAAATTAGTGTGGCTCCTAAGGACCAACACAAAACAACATTCACTACCCCTTGGGGTATGTTTGCATATAACCGAATGCCATTCGGTTTGATCAATGTAGGAGCAATGTTCCAGCGGGCCATGAATTCTTCCTTCAGTCATCTAATGAATAAAGTGATTGTGGTGTACCTTGATGATATGATTTAGAGATCAAACCTACCAAATTGGTCAGGGGCCAGGGCCTGTGCAAATTGATCACGGAAAATGATGTGGCTTCTGAAGGTGATATCCCTCTATCCTTATTTACAAGATTGAAAGATACATGGTTCTCATATGTTGCCTATTATCTCACCTATGGAGAGTGTCCAACTCATCTTACAGGAAAGGAGCAGAGAAATTTGAAGCTTAAAGCAGCCAAATATGTCATAGTGGACGATATTCTGTATAAAAGAGGTTTGGATAGAATGTTTCTCAGGTGTGTAGATGAAGACCAGCAGAAGAAGTTGCTTTAGTCCTTTCACAGTGAGGCATGTGGTGGACACTTCTCATCAACGGTAACAAATTTCAAAATTTTGAGGAACTACTATTACTAGCCTAGAATGTTTAAGGATGCATATAAATGGGTAGCGCAATGCGAGAAATGCAATCTATTTTACGGTAAGCCACATTTAGCTGCTTTTCCCTTAAGGCTAGTGATAATTGAAGAGCCATTCAAGCAATGGGGTTTAGATTTTATAGGACCAATTAACCCCCCATCAAGTGCCAGACATACCCATATTTTAACAACTACAAACTATTTTACTAAATAGGTAGAAGTTGTTGCAATGAGAAAAACTACTACTGAGGTGGTTTGTTCTTTCTTAAAAGAGAATATTTTGGTCAAATTTGATGTTCCTACAAAGATTGTTGTTGATAATGCACAGAACGTCTCTTCTCAAGAGATGAAATTTTTTTGTTATGACAATGGAATTCTATTAGCACACTCATCTGATTACTTTCCCCAAGGCAATGGGCAAGCAGAATCTACCAATAAAAACTTGATCAGTATTATGAAAAAGTTAGTGAGCGAAAATTCCAAAGACTGGCACAAAATATTGTTTGAAGCTCATTGGGCTGATCGTACTTCTCCTAAGAGGGCTATAGGTATGACTCCATTTGAACTGGTCTATGGAGTAGAATCTCAACTTTCACTACCTTTGGAGCTTGTAGCAATAAAATTGCAAAAGGTGATTGAAGACCAAACTTTTTCTGATGGGTTGGATAAAAGGATCATGTACCTAAGCAAGATCTAGGAAGAAAGAGAAGAAATGGTAAATCGCATAGCACTGCATCAATCCCGAGTGAAGAAGATTTTTGATAGGCAGGCCAGGCCCAGGAAGTTCATGGAGAATGATAGAGTGCTGCTATGGGATAAAAGGAGAGAGCCCCGAGGTGCCCATAGTAAATTTGAGTCCCTTTGGAAGGGGCCTTTTGAAATTAGTCAAGTGCTGGGAGCTAATTATTTCAAGCTCAGGTATGCGGATAGAACATAAATGCCCTTATCTTATAATGGGCAAGATCTAAAGCTTTATGAGTTGTAATTAAGTTCAGTGGTCCTTTGTACATATGTTTTTGTTGTGCTGTAGGTTAGTTGCATGTGTTTCCTTTTAGCTTAGTGTGAAACTAGAGAGCTTGGATTCATTGTTTAGTCCCTCACAGTGCCAATCCCTAGTCTGAGCCACCTGTTGCCAGTCAAATAAATTTCATCTTATTCATGTGCGGTAATTTCCAACCTTTGTCAAAGTTTAAGTTGTAAATTGAATCTTGAACTTTGAACTTGAACCTGTTGGTTCAAGGTTCAAAGTTCAATATGCATTTCTCCAAAAGAGTCATGTATAGGTAGCGTCATGGTAATAAAAGCTCTTTTTGTCATGGTCGTGTGTTCATTTGTAAATGTTAAAATGAACTTTGAACTTTGAACCCAAACTTTATGGTTCAAGGTTCACATTTAAATCTGCACTTCGATAGCTTTGCATTAAAAGTCTCCCAAGTCAAGGTTTTAGTATCACGGTTCATAAATCTCCGAGCTTGTTATAGATGTCCTAGAGACCCACCATAGTTGTCAAGTGTGCATATTAATTAAAACATCATGAATTATGTACTTTGAACCCAACCTTTATGGTTCAAAGATCAAATTTTGAGATGTAATAATACCCAGATATAAGCTGTGAGCTAAATCTTTACATACTGAAAATGAAATGATTGATGTGACCGAAGGATTGGTGCCACCTCATCTCATGGGATTTTCTTACTGAAGAGAAGTGTGTATAACAGGCTGTTAACATTTATTGCGGTGTAAAAATTGATCACATGGTAGTTCTCTTGAATTGATGGGAATCAAAGCAAGTGTGTGTGTATTTATTTTCCCTCTCTTTTCTTTTCTTTATTCTGCTCTACTTATCTTTTGGAGGCGTCTTGGAGTAGCGAGGTAACATTTTCAAGAAGCAGAAAAATGGTGAGTTCTATAGCAACCTTGGCCCTTTAATTCCTTTAAGCTTCTTCATTTTAAAAGCAAAGAGATGGCTTCATAAGAATCTTGCAAGATTTTGTTTCAGTTTGTCTTCTTGCAAAGTAAAATTCATAAAGGAAAATAAATTTTCCCCAATCAATAGTTGTTTGCCTGAGATGAGAGATACGATGATAATGGATGATGATATTGGAGAAATTGTGCAAAGATTAAGGAAAATAGTTGATGAGGCCATATTTGTCAGGATTGTAGAGAATGGTTTGTTAGAAGCGGCCGGTTTCCTTGAAGTAATTCCATGCCCAGAGCTGGTGATAGAATGCCATAACAGTTATAATAAAGCTGAGAGGTGCATCAACATAGAAAGTGGTGAAGTCCTGGTGAATATTAATAGAGAGGTGATAATGGATGCTTTTAAAATCCCACCAGTGGAAGTTTACAAGGATTAGAGTATCGATAAAGCCATAGTAGACTCTAAACAAAACAAGAGGGAATATAGAAATAACATAGCTAGAGATTGGCTATTAAATCCAGAAAAAGGAGGTTCCCGTCTACCTAGACCTCTCATAAAAGATCACCTGTTTAGAGAAGTAAGGGATATAACAGTAATATTAAATAGGGTTAAAGGTAATCCCGTAGATACCAACTGGGAAGATTGGATGTACATTTTTGTGCAGGCCATCCTAGACGTTGGTAATGCTATTGATTGGGCTGAGATTATAGCCGAACAGTTGCATGAAAGTTTGTCCCAGCCTACCTTGATTTTGAGTTTTTATATGTCCTCTTACCTCTTTTATATCCTTGCCATCTGTAGAATTTGGGATGGTCTTCCACATGAAGAGTGGAATAGTAGTATGACCATTTACGAGTACCATCCCCTATTGCAAAAAAGGAAGAAATCTCATAGGTTTCAAGAAAGTGCAAGATACCTTTATGTCCAAGTTGGTCTTTGAGCTGAAGGGAAAACCTAATTGTAGGATATTAGAAGAAGCCATGGAATTTGTGAAGATTTATGGAAGTTTTTATATTCAATTCCCTACCTTTAGCTATTTCAGGGTGGGAGGCTTTAGTGATGCTCCCCTGAAACTTCCTAGGTATTGTCTGGACAAGTGTATTGTACTCTAGGTAGGAAGACAGTTGCTGATAAGACAGTTGCTGATGGTTGAGAAGAAATACAAGGTTAATTGAGGTATTGGTGCTTTCTTCCCACTAGAGCTAGGGCATTACAGATTCTGGTTAATGCATGATTTTTCCTTCTTGATAAATGAGTTGAAAGAAATGAACCTCCAACCATATTAGGCAAGGAATTAATTTGATAGCAAAGGTTTTTTGGAGAGCCATTTCAGGGCATATGCTATGTTTCTTCATCAGCCAGAATTAGAAGACTCCTGGGATGATTGCATGGATGAAGTTGAGGTTACAAAGAGAATGTGCTACAAATTCTCTCTTAAACAAATTGCTTCTTTAAAACTTCCTTTCAGTATTAGAAACATAAAGGATGAAGATGAGAATGTATTAGAATTATAAAGCACAACATCAAGCACTGAAGTGGTGATTAGAAGAGTTGATTGGTTGGAAAGGGAAGAAGAAGATATAAAGTCTTTGACTAAGGAGGTTTTTCGGAGAATAGAGCAATGGGTTAAAGCTCAAAGAAAGAAAATTCAAGAAACCCCTGAGTTGAGAACTAGGAGGAGTCTGAGGACTCCAAAAATTGAATCTTCCCCTATCCTAACTAATAAGATTGAACTGTTGCTTTTTGCAGGTATCTCTGATCCTCCATAAATCCCTAACATTGAAGATTTAGAGTTGGTTTCTGATGACACTGTGAGGTTTACTAGGAAAAGAAGCAAAAGAGGTGAGAAGGTGGACCCTTCTTTCTGCATTGTTCTTGATTCTGGCATTGAAGAGCCTAGTGTAAGGAAGTTCAAAAGATTGAAAAGAGGCAAAGTATCAAATATGGACTCAGTATCAGCAAGAGGTAGTGGAAGTACATGTCAACAGGATCCAGTCACTCCAAGTAATCCAAGCACCACTATTTCCTTACAGAATACAACTCCTAAGACTCCAAACTGGATGGATTTGTCTGTGAACAAGAAGAGGAACATCATTCCTACCTCAATTCCTGTTGGTGACGTGGTTAGCAAATATCTTAGAAAATACCCAAGGACAAAGAAGCTGGAGATAGAGTCTATGGTAGATATAGACCCAAATATAGGTCATTGGGTTGTTGAGATATTCAAGCCTACTTCTGACAAGACTAATGCCGAGGTCACTGAACAAGATTTTAGTGTGGAGAAAGTAGACTTAGGAGTATCTTCCAGGGTGATAGATTTGAAGATCCTGAATTCTGCAAACAAGAAAATCAACCATAGAGTACTGAAAGATGCAGAAGATAAAGCAAAATTGAAACAAGCTTTATGTGAAATGGCAAAATACATTCAGCAGTTGCAAAATCTTGTTCCCTAGCCTTTGGCAATAGTACCTCTAAATCTGGATGTCAAGTCTCCAGATAATCAAAAATTCCTTGTTTAGGTACCCAAAGAGAGATCTCTCTCTAAAGCATTCTAAAATTGGATGGGAGAGGTTGGTGAAATGGTTAACCATTTTTCACAAGCCTATGAAGATTCAACCAGTAGGTCTTCTTCTCTGGTGTCTGTTGTCGAAGCTAATATGAAACTCTGGGAAGGAAAGAGGGATTAATGAAACTCTGGCGTCGATGCTAGTCTCTTATTTGTAGCCAAGATTAATGAAGAGTGGTGATGTACTCTGTTTGAACAAGGTATCGAGGAATCGAGATAGATTCTGAAGGCAGTAGCTTGTGTTGAAGAGGTTCTTAGCAACCATATAGACTGTCTCTATAACTTAGCCAAGGGTGAAGTAAAGACCGGAATTGATGCAGCCAAGATGAAGGAATCCTTCATTGAGAAGGCATAGGGGCTAAAAGATGCCAAAGAGATGGTAGCACGTGATTGCTTAGTTGTAGCCCAGGTGCAGTCACTGATAATGATCGACGAGGAACAAATAAATACATTGGAGACCAAGCTGGAGTATTTGCTGAACTGTAAATGTATTTGGGAATAGAGGCTTGATCTTGTTTCTTCACCAAACAAAGTGATGTTGGAGAGATTTGTGGTAGCTTTTGAGGAGTGGTCAGCCATGCGCAAAGCAGCTGATGCCACCACTAGTGCTGAGGCTGAGAAAAGTTAATTAGTTATTTAGTCTTTGACAAAGCAGTTCCAAGTAGTTGAGGGTGTTAGTTTCATTTCCAAAGATAGACTTTTTAGTTATGAAACTGATTATGCCCTGTGTGGCTATAAATTAATTTTTGAAGGACCTTGCAAGGGTCGGTTCTCTGGGAGTAGAAACTTAATAGTTTAATATTTACTACAAGTACTTTCGATGAATGGTTTTGTTTTGAATTGAAACATATGATATAGTATTAGTTGATATATAAAGAAGATAATAGTATCTTTCTTAGATCAGTTGGTCTGGTTACTACATGTATGTTGGTTTCAGTTGGAATTAATTTCTTGTTGCTGTAATCTGTGTGTGTGTGTTTCAAGATCATCTCTCCATTCTTCATTTTTATTTCAGTATATGTTGAATCGTTCTTGCTAAGAGTGTTTCCTTTGCAATCTTAGTCAGTTGGCTTAGATGAGTGTGGATCTTTCTTAGAACTTGAATATTTTATCGTCATTTTATATGAGGAATTGAAAAGACTTTCATACTTTCAGGTCAAAAGTATACATTTTTTTTTACTATTTTTCATTCTTTTCAAATAAATGGATTGTCAAGACTGATCTTGATGCAGTCAAGGATGATGGATCCAATGAAGGACAATCGAAACCTTGCAGCCAATGAAATTACATAGCAGAATACTCAACACAACAAATAACACCACAAATGTTTCAAGTAATTTGCATTAACATGCCCAGTTGTAAGGCCTTCCGGGTTAGGGCCAATTACAAAATGAAACAATTATGCAAGATCTACAAATAGATCCAATACAATCTCAGCTAGTTCAGCTCTGAAGACAATCAAAAGTTGATGGAAACCCTAAGGTAGATCTAAACTTGAGCTCGCAAGCCTCCAAGCAATCTCCTTGTCTCCAAGTATGCAAACCCCTAGCTTTGCTACAAACAACTATCAGATATCAATCTGATCTGCAAGAACATGCAAAAACTTTTCCACAACTTTGCCAAATTCAGCTTTAGAACCTCAGATTTGACTCACTAAGTCTTCAAGTCATGAACTTCTCTCCTTCTTCCCATGATCTCCCTAAACATCTACCCTAACATCTTATAAATATTAGTCACCAGCCACAAGTCGGCAAGATGAAACCCTTAACTCTCCTAAACAAATAATTAAATGCCATATAAGTCGGCTTACAAATGTATACAAACATTTAATTCAACATGTCGGCCTATAACAATAGCTACCAACAATAAATTCACCAAGTCGGATCAACAAATCACACAGAACTCCAGTCAGTAAGCCGTAACAACCGAGCGATAGTGAATTAACCGAGAACGCCAGGCATCGCTGAGCACTAGTGTCGACCGAGCACCATAGACATGACCGAGTAACAATTTTACCGAGTGCCAAAGACTATCGAGTTCCTTCAGTGACCGAGCTTCCTTCAATGACCAAGACCGTCGGTCAAGGCTGCAACCGAGTAACACCAGCCAAAATACCAACACCCCATGCAGTTTCACTAAGGACAAAGAGTGCCCCTGCCTTAACCTTGGATTGTCAAATAAATGGATTGTCAAGACTGATCTTTATATAAGGTAGTTGCTCCTTTGATCACAAAGAGTTTAGTCATTAGTAACTAGCTCAACTGTTGTGTTAGT